>JBBPKD010001148.1:0-11365 GCA_038089075.1 Singerocomus inundabilis
GTGATGATCAGAGAGAGATTGATGATCGGTGTGATGTCGTGAAGGGGTGAAGAGAGATAAGATAAGATTGTGAGTCATGTGATGAGGTGGAGGCATGAAGTGTGAAGGGACGGAAGGGTCACATGATCAGGGAAAAAGAATGGTCATGATAATTCATAAGTTCACAACAGAAACAATAAAAATGTTGATCAAGAAGCCATGCTATGCATGGAAATGAAGATCTGAAGATGAAGCACAGTTTAAGCATGAAGTGAGGCAAAGCCTGGGTTGACACTGGGAGGATGGAGACCAATGAAAAGCAAAGAAAAGAAAGCATAGTGAAGCATACAGGTAGAAATGTAACAGATTGATCTGATAAAATCAAACAGAGCAGTAACAATAGTTAATCAGATCTAAAACTGTCTAGACTTTGTGGCACTGTATCAAAGTTAGAATGACTTGAATACAGGTGAAGCAAGAATCACTTTAGAATGACACCATTATTGGCACATATTGCATCATACTGTTATGCACTTAGCAAAACTCCTTATTGATTAGATTGCACAATACTCATGCAATACTGTTGTTATAGGAAAAATGTGTTGCTTACATTGATACAATACTCACAACATATCACAGTATTTAATTGCTTGGCTTAAACCACTACTAGTGTTGTTCTATCAAGCTTCTGCCTATCAAGTATAGTAAGTCTCATCACTTGGCTCTAACATATTTCATTGCTATTTGTGTGCCCAGCAAGTAGGCATTTATTCTTTTATTAGTAAATATGAAGACAAGATTTGTAACATATACTATTTCAACTTGGAAGTCTGACATGGCTTAACTAAGCTTCACAAGAACTCCATTGAGGCTGGCCTGCTACCAACTCAACCATATGGTCAGATTTCAGATATATTTGAGCATATAGCATGAGATTATGAATTCACATAACTTCTCCAGCAAACCTTTACACTCAGTGCTGTAAGCTTCTCTGAAACATGCTCATGGGTGATCAGTGACAATACTCCAAACTTAATTTCCATAAGCCTCAAGCTCTTTCAGAAAATTCTAAGCTTCAACTGAACTTTAAACACTGTCATTTACATCTTATAGTACATCTCATTCATAAAGCATCTAGTTCTATGCGAAAACAACACTAAGAGTGACAAAGGAGAGAAACATGGCTAGGATCAAGTACATTTAACATTTAATAGGACTGCTCACAAGCGCGCCACCGGAACCGGAAAAACACATCACCGGAAATACTCTATACCGACAGAAGCTCTACACTCTAGGTCGCAAACCAGATTATTTACCACCCTGTGATGCTTTCAGGTCAGCCAAATAGTGGTGCGCCATCCCGAGCATCCAGATCGTAAACGAAAATTTGAAGTTAGGATACGAGACCACGCAGTTGTAGTTAAATATGCCCTCGATGACTTCGTGGGGCCATGATCCATCCTAACGCACAAAATCACAGCAATCAGAACGTGTTTCACAATCCGAGTACGAGAGCCATGAGTCCTCACTGGGAGCTGTCGTGACATAACCAACTTCACTGCCTTCTCAATGGGTTCTGCGCGCGGGTACTTGGCGTGGATGAGAGCCATGGCAGCCCAACATGTCTGCACGACCTGCGTATTTTCATGCTCAACCCAACGTTCGAGTTCACAGCCCTGTGAACCAAGCACACAACGAACAAGCTTGTTCAGCATTTGTCAAATGAGGATATAGGATTGACTAACCTTATAACTTTCTCCCCACCCCCCATCCGCTCGTTGTTTCGACAGTAGAAAATCGCACGCACGTCGAACAGCAGGGCTATTCCCATAGTACTCCCCACCAAGTGCTAGTCCTTCCAACGCAAATCGAGTTCCATAAGTTATACAGATTCCCCATGATCCTATCCAGCCTCCCTCTGGTTTTTGCGCGCTGTGAAGCCATTTGATCGCTCCAGTAATCGTACGCCTGGTCACGTTAATAAAAGCTGTCCTGCGGGAAAAATCAGTATTACTCACCCAATCTCTGCTGCACGGTAGTTCGGGTAATGTTTCCTGAAAACTGTCAAGGCCGTTATCACGGAATTCGTGCATTCCGGAAAACAGGGCTCAGTCATAGTATCCCCTGTAAGAAGTCGAGATCAGTCCGACGAAAGATAATTAAGCCTAGCACGCCCACCAAAGATCTCCGAAGCATTGAGGCACTTCAACCATTTAGCTGCCTTCACGAGCTCGTATGTTGCATAACCACCATTCTTGTTTTGCAACGAGAGCAGTGTGTCGACAGCATCAAATAGCCGCTGTTCTGAAATGATCTTCTCCATCCCTCTAAAGGTTATACTCAGCGGAAAATTAATGTCTCTCACAACCAACCATACGTACTTCACCTGGTTCTGTAGGTACAAAACCGATTTGAGACCTTCTCCAGTGCAGTCACTGACCGTATAGCCCTGTTCTCTCGTACTGAATGGCCATGCCCCCTTGGATCGATGACGATAGGCCACCTCAAAGTGCTTTGGATTCTCTCGAATTTGGCAATCATCCAACCACCTCAACGCCATCGACAGACTTTCCTTGTTCTCTGGCTCTTGCGCAAGACCAGTCTCGACGAGCGCGTGCGTGATAAACCCAATATCCCAAAGCTGGCTGCCATTCATCATATTCATCATCATACCTTCCGACCCGAGCCACATGAAATCAGCACGCTTGATGGCATGCTGACGATATGCCTCTGAATGAGGTCCGTCAATAGCAAAACGACACAGCAAGTTCAACATCTTGGAAACCGGCCCGATGGTCTGATATTCTGTATTCTCGTCCTCGTATACGATAAACTTATAGGTGCGTTCCAGTGCAACTTTGCGGAGAGCTAAGATTGCGCAGCTCTCATGGGTAGATAGCATGGCATTCATCGCATCTAGAATGAAGGTGTGAGGAGAACAAAGGTCGACAGCTGCGACATTGTTCCTCTGCGCCGGCCAATATATGCGATGATACTTCGTGGTGTACAGCTCCTGAGAACAAGGGTACTCAATATGAAATCACGGCAGATATAATGAATATATACTTCGCGAAGTGAATGAATCAAGTCATTTTCTTCCATCTTGAACCGAATACCGTAGAGAAAACTCGTGGCAACGTATGGAATACGTGAATGAATCCACCATTTACTGGGATGAAATGGGAGCCAATCCGGGAGAAGCCTAAAATAATCAACGTAAAATTTCTCGATCGAGTAATACCCTATTGAACCTACCAAAGTTCGGGAGGCATGGGATTGAATCCTTCCCAATCATAGACATTGAGAACTGCCAACCAAAGTTTTCCCAAAGTAGGGATCGCTGTCGCTCCACCTGTTAACCATAGTCAGTTTGGCATGTTGGCGGCTAGCATGAGAAATTTACCTAATCGGTGAAGGGTAGTCCTTGCCTTGACAGCAACTGGATGGTGAGCACTCATGCCGAGAATTCGCAAAGCCGTATAGTTGAGGGCAGTCCCTAACACGGTCGAGTGTCCTTCGATATGTCTGGGGGAATTACGCAGTGCTCGTGTGACATAGGATCGTAACTCACAGGCCCCAGCCACCATCCTTGGGATTGGCGTGATTCATGAGGTAACGAATCATCTCGAGGCGCTCTGCCTCTTCGAACCCCATCCCGGCAACATAAGACCCGATGACAAGACCTGGGAACGGAAACAGTGGTCCACCATATTCGCCGGCCCAGTGTCCATCATGGGACTGGATCTGCTTGTAAAACGTATAACCGTTCCGGGCAGCTTCAAGTGGGGTAGTCGCTTTCGGAAGAGCGGGGAGGTGCTGTGGGAGTAATTCATTCATTGTGTATATCATGGACATACAAAACTCACGAGAGGTTGGCCGGTCCAGTACTTGTCTACATTGTTCTGGGGCCACTGTTTGCATTCTTCGCCCGTATTGAGGTAGTGCCAAGTCTGACGACCCCCGTCGTTCACGAGCAGCCTCCACCGAGAATAATCGGTAAACGGCTTTTCGCCCGACTCTGGAATGTCAAGTGGAGAGTAGAATTTCGTGTGCTGACTGGCAGACATCGATTTGGCGATTGCAGAGAGCAAGCGGATATTTAATCATTATAACCATGAAATCAGACCACTTGTTGTACTGCGCGAGCATGCACGCATTGGTCCTAGCGCGCCGACGACGGGATGTACATAACTATTTGGAGCGATGTCGTATTTGCCACACTTATTCTGCAAAGAAGATGTGTAAGTATATGGCATGAAGATAAACGGTGATCGGATGCGAATACGAAAACAATAGATTTTACCTACTGTTTATGTGTAGATTATGATGTGTGGCACCGTGAATTGGTGCGTGTACGCGCATCCAGGCATGAGCTCAAAATTCGGAATCTAGTCTGATCGACACCCCAGTTTTCGTGTTCAAACCCGTGCAGATAAGGCTGAAACCGGCCAGCACTACCGCGAGGTGTGTGACGTACATGGACACATGGATTGCAGGGCTATTCGCTGCCCTTGATATATGAGGTTCAGGCTGTCCGTGGGACAAATTCATTGTATTAGGCTGGGATCCTCACCCGAGAACAACGGTAATTATATAGGGCCGACTTTCCAAATATATTATAGAATAATTCAGTTTTCGTCACCACAAGCCGATGCCATAACTTACATCCGGAGTTGCTCATTGAAACGGCGCTGCCAACCTATCAGGAAATCGGTTGTGTTAACTGAGGGTTAGAGCGTGCTAATAGTAGCCAGTCCAGACAGTGACATAGAAAATGACCGTTCAAGGGCATCGCCCGAGTCTTCACACATAGTATTTCAATGAGACCTTGGATTGAATTATGACATGCATCAAGGTGTAATAGATTCAACTCACTCCTGAGATCGTTCAACGTCATGTTTGGCGCCCAGCGCCGGGCATGACACCGAGTTCCGTCACAGAATGGAAGCATTCACTTTCGGTTACTGAGTCATCAGTCAGTGAGAGCGTACATAATGCGATGGTAAGTACTTCCGTAAAAATCAAACCCAACCTTGAGCAGAGCCACGTCCACCACCATGTCCCCTCTCCCTCTCCACTACAAACATTGCATCTCGTATGGTCACCAACATTCTGTCATCCTCCTCGCCAGCTTGACTGGACGATGCCGCAGCTTTCTTTGACGAGACATATGGGCGAGCCCACGACGTCCCTGCAGTCGTAGACGCCGCTGGTACGGTTGTAGTTGCTGGCGTAGAAGTTGTAGCTGGTGTCGTAACCACAGGTGTAGGCGTGGGAACCACCGGCTTTGGCTTTGAAGCGGACGTGGGAGTGTTGGCAGCCGTCATCCATGCGTATTTTCCTCCAAGTCCTGCAGCTTGACTAGCGACCGCATTCGACATTTTCTTGCGCACGTCTTCAGACATATTTCTTGCCGTGACGCCAGGTCCCTCTTTCTTCTTCTTCTTCTTTGGTGCATTGCCTTCTTCGTCATCAACAGCCATTGAACTAATACCGCCAGAAGCTTGTGCAGCAAGGTTTGCTGCATGAGCAGCCGCGAGATCGGCCCGTTCCTTACGTTCTCTCCGAATCTTCATTTCTTCTTCTCTCTCAGACTTTTCCAGAATGGAAAGTTGTTTCCCAAGGTCATTGCGTACAATAACACTGAACGTGGGAGTGCCATCCTCATATATAGATGGTGGTTTCTCGTATTGTGCATCAGTCCGGTGATGAGCGGCTGCGATTGTCGCTACGACCAGATCATGTAACCGAGCACGGAGAGCAAGGGCAAGATAGTTGACAGAATCCTCTGGAGCCTTGGCAATCTTGTGTTGCGTTCCAATGCTACGCATTGTTGGCCCGAGAAACCGTGTGTCGAAGGATGGCGTCGCAGGCTGCTTCTTTGACCGATCCTCGAAAGGGCGGTATGCCTGATGTGAGTCGTATGATCGCTGCAAACTCTCCTCCTCTGCCTAGACATACGCCATTAGATATGCTTGACAGAATAGAAAGGGGAGAAAAGCACCCTCAGATCTACACCAGCACTACCGAGCGCATCATTCAAAGTAGCCACATCAGCAGTGTCCACACCACTGGCAGTAGTTGCAGTAACGTTCGTCACAGTAGCTGTGGTCGTAGCAGTCGTTGTAGTAACTTGTCGCTGCTGCGTTTGTGCCGTGTTAATAGCGGGAGCATACTGGTAGTGGGTGTAAGCCGCTTGGGGATAATGTTGCGAGTATTGATAATGTGAGTAAGTGGTACTGGGTTGCGTTCAGTATCATATTAGAGATCGAGTATCAGGGACATGTTGGACTAACGTGGCTACTTGTGATTGCTGTTGGAGCGCGGGGTCAATGGGAATGTCTAACCGACCAAAAGAACAATTTGCGGTCAAGCGAAAGAGAGAACTAGTTGCAACGCACGTGATGTACCCCACTGTGTAGTGTATTGCGTGGCAGGTTGAGTCTGCGCCGTGGCAGTTGTCTGTGGAGTCTCAGACTCGGTCTTCATCACGACACAGGGCCAAAACTGAGCGAATTAAGCGAGTGAAAACCCGAAACCGCCTCAAAAAATGACCGAATGCCTAAGAGGAGTGTAATGAACGTGGAACGAAAGCTAGAACCTCTGCCTCGAGTCGAACAGCCAGAGATCCGATGAGTGGTATGGACGACGGGTGAAGATGTTTGTTATTGTTGAATTCTAGGGTCCTTGACAAATCAGGTTTAGTAAGATGAGCTTATCGCCGGAGGGTGGCTTGGTAGTCGCTAGCGCCTATGATGGGGATGGATAAATGCCAATGAGCGTCCCGTTTCAAAGAACTCCCACTATCCGTGTGAGATATGCAGAACACAATACGTACTTGTTACGTCTCATCTCCGAAGACTTTTACAACCCTAGTCCGGCCTAGTAGCAAGGGTTGCGTGAGATGCCAAGGGTTAGTAAAGTAGGCTGGCTGGCAGGATTGAGGCTTCTGATTTCTCATCGACTCTCGGAAGACTTCCTATTCCCACTCGTCTTCATCCAAGCCTAAGACTCCGACTGCTCAGTAGATTGTAGCGACACGCCCCCAGCGGTCCCTGCTCACACCCGAGTGTCCACTCCCGGTGAGTATAACGGCTAGTACTTCCTAGAGTAGTTCACCTAAGTGGTCCTCAGAGGGTGGTAGTAGGGACTAATAGCCATGCCCCCCTGGCGAGAGCTTTTGATGGCTCGAAACCGCTGCCTATCCTGCACCCCCACTGTCACTGTACGTACTGTATATAGCCCCAATTCCCCCTGAGAGAGGAGCCATTGACGGACGTATCAAACAAGATCTACAGCTCGGGAGCACAACTTCACCATGGTACTCACTACTCAAAGCACCTGAGGTTCCTCTGAGGCTCTACCCACATGTTGAAGACTGATACATAGGTTTGAAAAATCAACTAGACTTCTAATAGATAGGTCATACGAGCTATACTAATTATGAGTTAGGTTTCGTCCCTCAAGTGATGTCCCTTTGATGTATTATTCAGATGCTCTGGACTCTGGCACCAGACATACTCATAGTAAGGGAAACATACTGACACAAAGATTTAGTCTGAGTCAGGGACTTGAAGTTTTAGTTGACAAGACTTCAACTTGACTCCAAGCCTGGGCATGGTAAACTCCAAGTTTGACATTCGGAGAGTATTCATGATTTCAAACCTAGCTATGTATTTGAACACCCGGAAAGCCAGAAAGTTCCATTCCGCAACTTTTTATCTGGGACAGTGAATCCGAAAGTAGCCCTGACTCAGGCTAGGACCCTCGGTTACCCCCGGTTAACACAAGACCAGGCTAAAAGACGATCGAATAAGGAAATTTAATCACGTGAATATACATGACTAACGCCCTCCTAACATGCCCTAAATTCGGTCAGTACTCCGCGACATAGTATTGGAAATCCATCCAGCACCTTTCAAGGTGAACCGTAGTATAGGAGAAAGTCCTGATTCTTAAACACCATCATCCCCTACACGTCAGATCAAGACTTCAGCATTCATTATTATCTCATCTCATCTCGTACTTTACGACGACGGTTGGCACGCCG
This sequence comes from Singerocomus inundabilis, assembly GCA_038089075.1. Taxonomy (NCBI): domain Eukaryota; kingdom Fungi; phylum Basidiomycota; class Agaricomycetes; order Boletales; family Boletaceae; genus Singerocomus; species Singerocomus inundabilis. Next base: position 8,030 of record JBBPKD010001148.1, read on the forward strand.
TTACTACATCTTTGCTTCAATATCTTATTCCACGTCGATAATTCACCTCAAAATTTGAACGCTGTATGCCATCGAGTGGTTGTCATGATATGATTGCTAATTTTATTCAGTCTTGCATTCTTGTTTCGGGCTGAAAGGAAAAAAAAGCCCCTATTCGACGTATTATGGCACTGACGCGAAGGCAGATGAAGAGACCATCAAATGAAGAGTTGGTATTGTCCAACTCCAATACTATCTCTCGCTTTCCACCCGAGATCCTTGTATCTATATTCCTACATCGCATCTGGGACTATCATCAAAACTACTTGCCAAACGGCAAAGATTGCTGGCGTTACAATCACTTCTGGGCCAATTTTTCACATGTTTGCCGTCACTGGCGATATGTCGCTCTGGATCACCCTATACTTTGGTCCTACTTTTTCACACCACCACTAGATTGGACGGACTTGTTATTTGCCAGATCAAAGCGGGCGCCATTGAATATAGAAATTGATCCCATTGCCGGGCGTAGTGAGTTCTGGAAGACGGCGTTTGTGAAGAAAGTAATGAACCACACCGACCGCATCCAAGGTCTTTACCTATATACGTTTGGCGTATGGATCACACCACTTTTTACCAAACTCTCCTCATGTGCTCCTCGCCTGCAAACCGTGAAGATTTTCCCGCCTGGTGGTTATCTGAAGTCGCGCCATGTGCCCTTCGATGATAGCCTCTCAACCCTCCCTACATCGGTACCCTTAATGCGTCCAGGACCTCAATCATTGTTCACGCTGAATGGTCTGACGACACTCAGTCTGCACTGTTTTCTTTGGTCCATGGAATTAGAATTGGAAGATTTACGAGCCATTCTGACTGGCATGCAAGATCTCACGTATCTGTATCTTGATCGTGTCCTGCACTGCGCACACGACTTTCTCCGTGCCAACGCATGCAAGACTTCTGCAAAGATCGAGTTACCTCGTCTTTCTCGCCTTTGGGTTGCTGCTCCACTTTCGACACTCTCTGCGTTCCTACTATGTGCAAACATTCCATCGAAGACAGAAGTCAGGCTGGAATGGCATTACACGCATCTTTCTTCCTTCGACGATTTGCCCCTACTCCCTGCACTGCTTGCGCAAAGATACACCACGTCCGGAAATTGGACACATTCTGGCCCAACAATTCGCTCGATGTTTATCTCGTGCAAGGATCCTTTGTTAGCCCTTGCCTTCCATGCGTCAGAAGACGAATATAGCAGTTCCCCCCTGTGCACATCATATGACAGTTGGGATTACAACGTTCCTCTCTCAATCATCGTCCGATTCGACCCTCGTCAGTCAGGTATTCATGCATACGAAATGGAGCCTATCATTGATAACATTTGCCGCTCCATGCCACTAACAAGTGTCCGGGCACTGGTGACTTGCAATCTCGCATCCTCGCCGACCTATTGGAGAAAGACGTTTGGAAATCTTCTGGAGCTACGGTACATCCAACTGGATAAGATGACGGACGAGCGTTGCTGCTTCTCCTCCTTATTTTCTGCCCCCTCCCCTGATGACATGGGAAACCAGGATGGGGACGGTGATCAAGCTCTGGACCAGGTCTTTGCACCAGCACTGGAAGAGCTAGTGTTGCATGGTGTCCGTTTTTCGGAAGAGGATAAACACTTTCCTTGTGCCAGTTTGCAATCCCTCTTTCACGCTCTTGCAACCCGCAAGGCGCAACGAGGTCGACTTGTCTTGGAGGCATGTTGTACATCTTTTGACCATCACTGGAAGTTCAGCATGCTTGGATGGTGGATGGACGATCACTTCCATGTGATCGATAAGGATGAGTGGAAAGATGATTCGTGGAGGAGAATTCTGGCCGAGCAGTAACAGTGATTTTACTTCTGTATCTACTATTCACAAAAAATTAATCTTGGTTGTGTTCGAAATGGAACTAGGTCGAGTTCACGCACTTCGACCCATTGGCCCAAAATTGACTTGAGCTTATTTTTACAAATCTCAAGCAGGGCTGTGCAAACATACGCCATAGTAGACTGAAGCAGCAGGGGGTCGCAATCAGCATTCTCAGTGAAGTGGAATACGGGCTCCAAGATACGATCTAAAGAGCACATGCACTTACGACGACATATGAAAAGAAAAAAAAAAGAAAGACTGCATGTACTTGAGCAAGTTCAGTCAACATGAATGTCGAACTGCATAAATCAGTCATTTGTGGTTACGAGACATGGAAAAGGACAGGGAAGAGAAATCAGATGGTCAGACGATCACAGTGCGTCGACAAGCAGATATTAGTAGTCCCTGAGTGAAGATGGAATAGGTTGGTAAGAGATGATACAGAGCGACTTCAAAGAATGGATAAAGAAGGATGCAAGTAGCCTACTTAACTCTGATATGTTCATCCTGCAGTGTTGAAGGTATGAATGCTCAACGAATTTAGTATCAAACCTACCCGCCGTCTTCCTTTCGGACTTCGAATTTCACCTCTTCGGCACAGGGACTCCGAACACCTCTTCGCGGCTCGGCTCAAGGCCTCAGGCTGGGCCTGTGCAATACTACTTGAAGTAATATTTCTAGTGATATACGCCGTGCCTACTAACAAGACAGGTCCATAGGACTAATGAGCAAATTGGCAGCGCACTAGCGCATTCGTGACTATTTCAACCTCCGCTTCATGAGTGCTGGACACAAACAACTCGTTATACCAACACCACCATAATTTGGACCCTGTAGGTTACCATCAAATGAATGTCATGACATGAATTGCTGATCCCGCTCGCAGTATAACGCTTCTGTTTCTGGTCATAGGAATAATAGCTTCCATTTGTGTTCGACATATGGCACACGAGCGACGGCTGAAGATGACGCGACCAGCAAGTGAAGAATTGGTTTTATCCAACTCTAATGCCATGATTTCCTCCATTTCTCACATTCCGCCCGAGACCCTGGCAACTATATTCCTACATTGCATTCGCGACTATCACCAAGACTGCATGCAAAACTGACGGGTATTCCATGTATGACAATGTCACTTGGGCCAATTTTTCATATGTCTGCCGCTACTGGCGTAATGTTGCTCTGAACTACCCTATCCTTTGGTCTTATGTCACCACGAGATCACTGCGCTGGACAAACGTGTTATTGGCCAGATCGAAAAAGGCGCCATTAAAGATACGCATTGACGAAATTGTTCCTGTCTACTGTCGCATTAACTCTGACATGTGCAATGACATCTGGAGGCAAGAGTTGATGAAGAAAGTTTTGAACCACACAGAACGCATCCAGGATCTCTATCCCTATACCTTGGACGCGCATATCACTCCACTCCTCTCCAAACACTCTTCGTGTG
>JBBPKD010001149.1:0-11362 GCA_038089075.1 Singerocomus inundabilis
AGAGAGTGGGATCCGGTTGTTGGCCATTAGCCGGCCATGGCAGACGATCAAGGATGGTTTCTCGGGACTTCCTTTCATCGACATGGAGACAATGAATTACGAAATTTCAGCGGACATTAAACTGCATGTCGGGCGAGAGCTGGATTCGCACCGACGTCTGAGAATTGTGGATGGTGACTTGAAGAGAGAGATCTACTCTGCATTGTGCAAGGAAGCTGGTGGAATGTGAGTACTATTTTAGCACACACCGTGCGGACTCATAATTCCGGGACCTAGGTTCCGCTGGGTACAATGCCAACTCAATGCTATTAAGAAATGTTGGACTAATTCGGAGGTTCGGGAAGTACTTAACAGTCTTCCGAACGGGCTGAATGGGACATATGAGCGGATTCTTCTGGAAATTGACAAGACCAAGCAACAAGGCAACATTGCCCGTCGTGTATTAGGTTGGATCGTGGTCGCATTGCAGCCATTGCGACTCTCCGAGATCATGGAAGCTCTCTCAGTTGACATCGAGCAGCAAGTCTTGGATCGTGATTCTGTGCCGACTCATGGGGTCATTCTACTGGATGCACTAGGCAGTTTAGTGTTGTACGATGAAGTGACAGACATTGTCATCTTATCTCACTTCAGTGTCAAGGTATGATTGGTGTTCTGATCATTTTTATATGATAGCTAAATCGTTGTCTGTGCTTGTAGGAGTATTTGATATCAGAGTCAACTCGTACCGAAAATCCAGCATACCACATCGACGAACAAGCTGCTCACACACAGTCAGCTTTGCTGTGCCTTTCTTACATTGGTATGCTTCTTAAGCACCTTCAAAAAGCCGACAGTTACGAAGCATCATCTTGCGCCACACATAAACTACCATTACATCACGACAATATGAATATGGCTGGTTTGCCTTCCAGAAACCGTCATGGATCTTCTTTGCAATTATTCGAGTCCCACCTACTTCGATATGTGTCATTCGCTGGTTTCTCCCACCTCGAACACGTCGACCCGTCGAGTAAAGCAATCCTTGATGCTATCAAGGATTTCGAGTTGAACATGCGACGGTATCCTTCGGAATGGGAACAATTGCGAGAGATGACTGGTCCTTCCCACTTTCAACTCCCGACCTCTGAACATGACTTGATGTTTTACATCCTTATTGCCTCTGCTCCCGAGCCACTCCTTCGTTCATTCATTGGCCACAGTGGACTGCATCCAAAGGATGGGACGAACCCACTCGTTTATGCAGCAAGCCTCCGACAGGTCGCACATGCAAGGACCTTACTGTCAGAAGGTGCCAACCTGAACTGTGAAGGGCTAAATCCTTTGCATTCTAGCTGGATTTTACCTCTCCATGTTGCTGTCATTGGGAATGATAGTGCTATGGTCAATCTCTTTTTAGACCAAGGGAGTCATGTGCCCTGCAACGTATTTGAGTTTGCTCTACAGGAGGGCTACCGGCCGCTCTCTTCTCGCGTGCTCTTGAGGCTGCTACAAACCGATGAATTTGTGGAATGGGCAGCTGATATTCAGGATGAGAGCATACTTCTACGTGCACTAGACTTCACAAGATACTCTTCTTTCGATGGCGAAGAAGATATTGATGCGGTTCGACGAAGGCTCCTTCAGATTGGGTGTGCTAGCCCATCCACTGATTCCACTCGATTTGATGAGGCATCCCTACGTTATACAGTATCTGCAAGGAACGTTTCCATTGTCAAGCATATGCTTTCGCAAAATATACTATTTCCCCCCGATATCATTCTCGACGCATCGCGGAGCAGGAGTCCAACCATGATTCGCGTCTTTCTCGACATGCCAGTGAGATACAAAGCAGATGTTACTTCTGACATGGGAGATACTCCGATTCACCTGGTCCTGGCTGACCTGGCTGCCCCAGAAGACGCTTGTCTCGAATGTGTTCGTATGCTCATTGATGCAGGTTGCAGTTCATCTGCGCACAATTCATCTGGAGAATCCGCACTTCATCATGCGGTTGCACAGGAACACGTCTCTGTTGTCGAATATTTACTTTCGCTTCAGGTACCTTTGCCACCAGACATTCTGCTTCAAGCATCTCGGCCGGCGATGATCCAGTTGCTAATACGCCGAGGGGCTGACGTGCATGCTTTGAAGGCTGATGGAAGCACTCCACTTCATTGCGTTCTGTGCAACCACCGGTCACATGATTTTCTGGAGAGTGTCAGGATCCTCGTCGACGCTGGATGCGATCCTTGCTTACCTAATGCATCTGGAGAGACGGCTCTGGGGGTTGCGGCGAAATATGGCCGTCTTCCTGTCGTGCGGTATTTGCTCTCAATTGGCGTCCCGCTCCCTCCCGATGTCCTGCTCTGCGTGACCGGGCCAATTTGGATGCTCAGGTTCCTGATCGGCAAGGGAGCAGACATCCATGTCACTCATCCCAACGGAAACACGCTGCTCCACCGCGCCACATCCCTGTTGTTATCGGAGATAGAATGCTTGGAGACAGTCAAAATCCTCGTCACCGCTGGATGCGACCCCTATGCGCGCAACATTGCTGGCGAGACCCCATTTCACGTCGCTGCAGGGCAGAGATACACCTTGGTCATGGAGTATCTCCTTTCGCTTGGCATCTCAGTTCCCCCTGATATAATGCTCGTGTCGACGGACTATTCAACCATTCGCTTCCTCCTTGATAGAGGGGGCGATGTACATACTGTCTCAAAGGAAGGAGATACGGTATTACATGCTGCGGCGAGCATTCCACACGAGGATGATGCTCTGGAATTTGTCACATTCCTTGTTCATGCCGGGTGCAATCCTCTTCGGCCTAATGCCAAACACGAAACACCTCTTCATATTGCTGCACGACGGGGACACATCCTCATCGTCAAATATTTCCTCTCACTTTGCATATCTCTCCCCCCTGATATATTACTCGCTGCATCGGCGGGGTACTTCAGGACAAGGGAGATGATGATTCGCTATCTTGTCGAAAAAGGCGCTGATGTCTCTGTTGTCACGAGGGAAAGGGATACACCACTACATCTGCTAGTAGCAGGGGATGGTGGAGATGATTGTCTGGAGAGTGTTCGAATCCTTGTTGGCGCTGGGTGCGATCCTCGTGCTCGCAACACAGCTGGGAGGACACCACTGCATGTTGCAGCCAAACATGGATCCGTCAAAGTCTTGGAATATCTCCTCTCACAAGGTGTACCACTCCCTGATGATATCTTGCTCTCCTCCGCACCATCCACGATTCTTTTCCTCGTCGAAAGGGGCGTAGATATGCGCTGTGTTGCGGCCAACGTCGACATTGATCTAATCCATCGCACCCTTTCCTGGCCTGACGACGAAGCTCGTTTGGAGTGTGTTAAAATTCTGATCAGTGCAGGCTGGGATGCTTCGCGGAGGAATTCGGCTGGTGAAACTCCCATCCATATCGCGGCGAGACACGGTCACATTTCTGTTATTCAGTACTTGCTTTCACAAGGCGTCCCACTCCCCTCTGATGTTTTGTTATCAGCGTTGTCAAACGACGGGTGCCTGCACCCAAGTAACCCAGTACCACTGATTCGTTTCTTGATCCGTGAGGGAGCCAGTGTAAACGTTGCCAAGTTGAACAGGGATACCCCCTTGCATCTCGCCTTACGGTCACTCATTCATGAGCAGGACGAGTGGTTCTGTTCGCAATCATGGGAAGTCGTCAAGATTCTGCTTGACCGCGACGCTGACCCCTCTGCACGAAACGCAGAGGGACAGACGCCCTTCGACATCGCAGAACTTGCAGGACAGTTTTTCAAAAAAAAAATTCTACACTTGGTTCGGAACTCTCGAGAACGGCGGATCGGATCGAATTCCTGATCAAAGTATTCATTCCCTGCACCAAGAGAACTATTTTGTACTATGTAGCAGAGTTGTTTGCGGAAATCATGTGTTCGAATAGTTGCATATGCATATAAGAATTTTGAGCTCTCCAAAGAGATTCAGGATCGATTGATCTGGTAAATACCCGAATTCTTCACTCACGATGAGTTCTGCAACGACCCTAAAGGTTACTCGGCTCACCATCATCCTGACCCCTCCTTCTCTCTCCACATTCCCCGCTGCCTTTTAAGCCCGCCACTCGCGGTCTCTCCACGGCAAATCTATCCAACACCGTGCAAACAACGTTCCCTACTCCATAAAAAAATTGCACCTGGCTCCCCAATATCCACTCAAAGCATTCCTTTACTCTCTGTTGGGCCACCAGATATAGCTCAAGGTGATCGCACGAGTGCTGCGGACGACACACAACGTCATTTCTCGCCTTTTTCTTTTGGCAGGATAGAGCGCCCGGGGGTGCAGAATGACGAGACCGACACTTTCCTCAATCACGAGCATAGCCTGACTGATTAGAGTGACTAGACCATTCATATAAAGCTACTCAACACATGCCTATCCCTCAAGGGCGATGAAAAGACGGGTCTCTGCCTGCTCGTCTTTGAATGGCTTGACATCTAAAGCGCGCTCAAGGCAAAATGCGCACAGCGTGTGATATCCACTACCACCGCCACGGGGCTCTCGCTCTTCACTGACACGAATCACGAGACACTCGTACATGCAACAACTGAAAAAAAAGGAAAAAAGGTGGGATGGAATAGACAGCGGAGACGAGCTATTGTGCTACATTTTTTTCTATAAAGAGGCACGATAGAGTCCGGTGAATATGGATGTACAAGACAAGGCAGTCATGCCCACGACACGAGCGAGATCGGGCTTGGGCTCGTGCTCGAGTCGCCGCCAGATAGACCTGGGGCGTGTGGTAGCTGTTGTGGTTGTGGCGGGTACTGTGGCTGGGGCTGGCTGTCCTGACACAGACATGGTGCTTGAGAGTGAGACGGGGAGGGATATTCAGAGTGTGTTTGTGATCGTGCATTAATCCCGAATCCGTCCACGGAACTCGCGACAATGTTTGGACAGGCGTACTGTCGAGCCCATCCAGAGTCAAGTCAAAATGCACGCCTGTCAGTCCCAAGCCTGATCGACGTTCAGGAAAGACACCCATCCCGGCGTTCTCGACAAGCTCACGTAAAAAGAGACGTGAGTTGAGGCTACGAGGCAGTCGGATCAGTGTTTGGTTGGCATTTGAAATTTTCAAGTTCGAGAGAGACGAATAGTGCCCATACACTCAGAAATGAATTGAGATAACCTGGCCAATGTGTTGATCAATCCTTTGTCAGAACGAGAAAGGGGAAAAGAACTTACAATAGCTCATCAGAATACAGGGTACGAGGAACGCTCCGTTGGATAGACACACGAGGAACTAGAGAGGGCTGTCAGCGTACTAAACAAACTCTACAGAGTGGCTGCCGTACCAGCACGAGAAACACAGTCACGTCGAGGCTAACACCCAAGATCTCTCATCAGAGCATCTCGCAAGGATGATGTGAAAAAGGTACCTCGTCAGTAAACCGACGTTGATGACCAGGATGGTCAACCTCGTAATCAGACCGCCTAAGTTAATGGTACTTGTTGACGCTGCATCTCCGAGGACAAAACTCACCGCCCGATGCCAGTTCTCGACTTGTGAAACAAGTGTGCTTACGAACCGGCTATTAAAAGGTCACAAGAAATCGAAGCGAGATAAAAGAATAATGCAGAGAGCTAGACAAACGTGCCGGCGTGCGAAGTGAAACGATGGAATGAGTAGATACACGCTTCGAGGAAACGAGGTGACTGACGTTGCTTTCGCGCGTGCTCTGCTACTGTGGGGCTCTAACGCTGCAAGTTGACGTCTCGGTGAACAACATGCGAGCAGGTGCGCTCTACAAACGTACGTTTCTGCCAACATCGCTTTCACAGTAGTCGTGAGTGTGTGTATGGGTGCCCAACGTCGCGTTCAACATACCCCCACTGGAAGCTGGACGAGTTTTATCGTTGAATGGGTGCGAACAAGGCTGAGTAAGACTGACCTAGTGCGACAAATGCCAGTACGACCTGAAGACACGATCGTCAGCACGGGGAGTACTCAAGCGCGTGCCACTTGCGATGGGAAACGTCAAGAGGCGGTTACAGAAGCTCACTTGGACACTCGGTGAGATTGTAGGCTGACTCGTTCGAGGGTGGGACTCACATCTCCAAATACGATGTGCATATGTCCTAGTGGGATGGAGGATGACATCATAATCATCCCCAGAGAAAAAAAGGACACGCACAACTGCACGCCAAACGCAATGATGGACTGGCCAACACCAACATCAATCCGAAACAGGAATGAGATCGAAAGCAAGTGCGTACAGAAACAACCATCGACGCCTAAAAGACACGATATTGCCGTCGAGCGTGAACAAAAGGAAGGACAAGCTGGGATGGACGCATATACGTACCTCGAATAAGCTGTATGTCGAAGCGTCTGATGATGATATGTCGACGAAAACATTCACACGTGAATAGGTTCGTCGTACACGGCAACTCATCAACCTTGTCGACATTTGAACAAGCCTGGTTGTTTGTCCCATTCACATTCACTCTCCAACAAGATAGCGATCGTACGTCTCTTCTCCTCTTTTTCAGTACCATCCCTATCCGTGATCCGGCACAGAATATATTCCTTATGTCTTTCAAATACTCGCGCAAATGCTTTCGTCGCACAACACCGGTCTCCCAACCGAGCACTGATCCGTATTACCCTTTCTACTCACACCGGCCTGCTGGCAACAAAAAGGGAACATTCCAGACCTCATAAAATTGTTGCGGGCATTCTTGACGAGATGCGCGAGAGATGGCAGGAGTAGGTCGACTAGAGCGGGTGTTAGCTATCGTGCAGCAGAGACCGGTCCAGAGTAAGATGAATGACGGATGGGGCTTCGAATTGCTGGAGGGCGTGGTGCGGGAGGTAGAATCGTGAGTCCTATACGTGCGAGGTTAGTGTGTAGGTCTGATGCCTCGAACAGAGCGCAACTCAAGCCATATATGCGTCCTCTCGTGATGACTTTATCGACGCGAATGCAGACAAGCAAGACAGACAAATACGTGTACCATTTCACGTATTTCTTCTTGTTTATGATGGCAGTCGACGTAGCAGGTATGGTGCCTGACTATGTGATTTCGACAGTGGAAGAGATTCAACCACAGTGCGTGCTCTCCGTACAGCGTGAACTGGAGCTAACGGTGTCGCTGATAGGCTGTGGTCCCAGATATTGACAAGGTTCATAGTACCACAGGTGCCAAAAATGCCACACAAGGATCGCAAGGTAGTCGCGGTGGGGCTGACACGGATGTTGACCGAAAGTAGGGTGATGCTCTCCGAGCCTGCCTCGCGGAGTTGGTGCGTCTGCCTTCATATCCTCGCTCGATAATCGTTTGAGCTCATCTTTGCCCTCTCGCGTAGGCCAATTGTGTTTACGGCCTTGGTAAAACTGTTTAGCAAGCCGTAGTATCTCGGCTCGAAGGATGGGGAGTCAAGTGGAGGGACGACGAGGTTGAAGGAGATCGACTATGGGGAACAGACGGCGGGGTATCAGGCTGCATATTCGAGGTTGGCGGCGTCAGAAAGCGCACCTGTGGATCCTGTCGGATACATCGGAGACGTGAGGGCGTTTCTGGGACGAGCACTCGGTGGAGGTGCTAGTTCTGTTACAGCGGTGGGGGAGGAGCGGTGGTGTTGGGAAAGAAAGCGCTGTTCGGATTTTGGGAGCTTGTGAAGATCCTGTCGTGCGTGCGTTTCTGGAGGGATTGGTGAGGGAGGAGTATTTGGTCGTGCAGGTGAAGAGGTCGTGTCTGACTCTGTAACCCAGATTGCCATCGACGCTTTCCTTTCTGATTACCGAGCGCTACCAACTGGTAGCCCTACAGCAATTCGAACACTTTCCCAGGATGCCCCGTGTCCCCGATGGAGAAGACGCTCATCGACATTGCTAATGTCTCAAAGCAAGTCGCACACATACTCGATCGACTCGGTCGTAAGACCGAAAGCTCCCTATTAGACAGGATTGTCGTCGGGACCAACATAGTCCTGGAAGCACAAATCAAGACATCCCATCTCAAGGACGGTAATGCGGACGATCGACTTGTAGACTGGTTAAATACCGAAGAGCCACAAGCATGTTTGCGCACACTAAACCAGATGGACGAAATACTCAGCAGAAAGGTCGAATATGACATGATGAACCTCTTCAAGGCATCCCGGTCTGAGCAGGGACAAGATAAGATCGAAGAGGCAATGAGACTGTTCCAGATGCGCAAAGTTTACTTCCACTTTTTGCTCACGACGAGTACTATTTGGTGGGTGTGTCCGTCAGTGCACATTGAATATGTGCCTCATTGTTCTATTAGGAATCGCGAGAGTGGCGTCCAACAACCACCATCGGTGACCGCACTGCAGGGTGGATCGCATGTCGATCGGTTACTCAATGGACGAGATCTCACAACTGCCACCCAATCTCGGAATGACCGTGCTTTCGGTGTCGAGCACGCGAGAAAGATGAACATGATGGGAAAGAAACAAGTGAATTGTGTGTAGCTGCAATCGCTTTAACGTGCCCAGTTTCTGACGATTCCACTTGCATCCAGTGGAAAAACTGGACGATATTGTGGCATGGCTCAATGCGTGGAACTCGAAGGGGACACATGATCGGACATTCCTTCTCCGGCAACGTGATACATGTACATGGCTACCCAAGACGAGCGAGTATAAAAAGTGGAGGAGTGGAGAGAGAGAGTTCTTGTGGTTGCATGGGAAACGTAGGTGTTTGAAACCCTTTGGTGTTTTGTCGCTAAAGCCAATGTGTTCACAGCCGGATCGGGCAAGTCCGTGTTAGCGTGCGTGCGTACTCCATGCTTGGTTGAAATACTGACCCTGGTTGCAGTGCTTTTGTGATTGAAGCCCTTAAAAATACACTTGGAGATGGCCAGGTTTTGGCGTACTTCTATTGCGACTTCCGGGAAGAACGGTCCACGAACCCAGCCGAAGTATTGCGTTCCTTGCTTTCTCAGCTAATTCGCCGATTCCGTCAGCATGCGGTTGATCCTGGAGACCTGATCAACGAGCTGGTCGAAGAAAGAGACGCAGGTGATTCCACTATCAGTAATGCTACGTTGCTTGCTCGCTACGTTGCTCGTGCAGCAAACCAGTTCCATGAACCACCATTTCTTGTTATCGACGCCCTAGACGAGTGCAGAGATGTCGATGAGCTACTTTGTGCTCTCACTGAATTGTTGGGGGGTGGTGTCCGGTTGTTAGCCATTAGCCGACCATTACAGATCATCAAGGACAGCTTCTCGAGACTTCCTTTCATTGACATGGAAACAATGAGTTACGAAATATCGACAGACATTAGACTGCATGTCGAGCGAGAGCTGGACTCGCACCGACGACTGAGGGTCTTGGATGCTAGCTTGAAGGAAGAGGTCTACTCTGCATTATGCAACAATGCAGGTGGAATGTGAGTCCCATTGTAATACACAATTACTACATTAATGTATAACTTCTGGCTGCTGGCAGGTTCCGCTGGGTGCAATGTCAACTTGATGCTATTAAGAAATGTTGGACTAACTCGGACGTTCGGGAAGCATTTAGCAATCTTCCAACGGACTTGAACGCGACATATGAGCGCATCCTCCTGGAGATTGACAAGACCAAGGGACAAGCCAACATTGCTCGGCGCGTATTAGGTTGGCTCGTCGTCGCATTGAGGCCACTGCAACTATCCCAAATCATGGAAGCCCTCTCATTTGACCTCGAGCAGCAAGCCCTGGACCATGATTCTGTACCAACTCATGGGACCACTTTACTGGATGCATTAGGCAGTTTAGTGTTGTATGATGAAGTGACGGACATTGTCGTACTGTCTCACTTTAGTGTCGAGGTATGACTGACCCTCTGGTCATCTTTATTCAGTAACTAAATTATCGATTGTACTTGTAGGAGTATTTGATATCGGAGTCAACTCGTACCGAGTATCCGGCATATCACGTCGACGAACAAGCTGCCCACACACAGTTGGCTTTGCTGTGCCTTTCTTATGTCACCATGATTCTTAGGCATTTTCAGAAATCTGACAGTAATGAAGCAACATCTCGCAGCACATATAAACTACCGGTACATTACGGGGATATGAATATGGCTGCTTCCCACCTCAGAAACCATCCTGGATCTTCTTTGCAATTATTTGACTCCCCTCTATTTCTTCAATATGCAATATCTGTCGGTTTCTTCCACCTCAAACACGTCGACTCAGGATATACAGCAGTCCTCCATACCACCGAGGATTTCGAGTTGACTATACGACAGTACCCCTTGAAGTGGGAACAATTGTGCAGGATGACTGATAGCTCTCATATTCTTGGCTTTCGACTCCCAACCTCCGAACATGACGTGATGCTCTACATCCTTATTGAATTTGCTTCCGAGCCACTCCTTCGTTCATTCATCGGTCACACCGAATTGCAGCCAAGGGATGGGACCAATCCACTCGTCTATGCAGCAGACTTCGGCAAGATCGCACACGCGAGGACCTTGCTCTCGAGAGGTGCCAACCTGAACTGTGAAGGGCTAGATACTTGGGGTTTCGACCAGATTTTACCACTCCGTGCTGCTGCTAACCAGGGTGATATTGCTATGGTCAATCTCTTTTTAGACCAAGGGAGTCATGTACCTTGCAACATATTTAAGGATGCTTTGCAAAAGGGTGGCTGCCTGTTCCCTGCCCAGATGCTCTTGAGGCTGCTACAAACTGATGAATTTGTGGAGTGGGCAACCAATTGTTATGATATGGGATTTTACCATTGAATCCCATGAATATTCTTTTCCCTGATCATGTGACATTTCTGACCCTTCACAACATCATAACATTCCCTGTCACATCTTCACATCTTCACACTCTTCACAACTTCACAACATCACCAATCACCCCTAACCCTCGATCATCACCTACAGGCTACCATGCCTTCTCCTCACCTCCCTTCCCTGATCTGATCAGTTATGACCCTGCAAGATCCTAAATGGATCTCTGCCACGATCACCCTCCTAGATCTTTCACACCTTGTGATCGATCTCCCATTTCATATTCTTGCTATGCCCTTCCATTCTGATCTTCTCAGGGCTAGCCTTACCTTTACAGTGAGGTATGCCTAGCTGCATCCTCATGGACTCTCCCCTTTATCCTAGTACTACTTACAGTAATCTCGTATACTCTAGACCCTACCATGTAACCGTATATAAGGGGTTGTGAGTTGGCTGGTATCCCCCTCTTGAACCGAGGTTGGGGCAGCCACTAGGGCGCCATTACAGAGGAAGAACCTCTGAACTCATCAGAGAGGTGATACAATGGTAAAAAGCCTCCTATTGTGAATCTGTGCAAACACTTGTATGATTCTCTTTTCTTATCTTATCTTATCTTAT
>JBBPKD010001150.1:0-11350 GCA_038089075.1 Singerocomus inundabilis
TCACAGTTCCTGCTGTGGGGTTGCATGCTTTGGTTCAGAAGTTTTCTGCCCAGATTGTGGCACTTCCCTTGGTCATGTAGGATAATGTGAATGTGATTTTCCTGGCAGAGATGTTGTAGACATCTTCATTTATGCTTAGGTAAATGACAACCATGTTGAGCCATGAAATGGCCTTTTTGTAGTCCCTGTCAAAGTGCTCTGGGGTTCCCAGCTGTAGTTCAATGGGTTTGTGAGACATTGATGTGGTAGAGGTGGTAGGAGTGGAAAATGGGAGATTTTGGGATAGGAAAGGGGGAGATGGTGGGGTGGGGATTCTGGGGATGGACACCTGAGCAGATAGGGCATGACTTAGCTGGGTTGCAAGTTGGTGGCTTGCCATGTCTGACAGAGTGATATTTTGGTCAGATTCTGTGGTTGTAGGGGAAGAACCAGATTCTTCAGGTGATAATTGGGCTAGGGCTTGGTTGATTCACCAGGAGTAAAGTGATAGATGTTGTGGCTGGTGCTGTGGTTGAGACATTGTGAAAGGGAATGTGTACTAGATAGTACTAGACACCGTTGATGAGGAGCTTTCATCTTTTGTTACACTTAGCCCAGATAGGACTGAGTATAGCCCTTGAGAGCACTAAGATAATGGGACAAAGTTGACTTGGTGAGTACCAAATAAAACAGAGTTGGTGGGTATGTAGTGTAACCACCCTAAGATCACCTTAGCTCTGGCAGGCTTGAGAGGCTTGCTGACTAAGCAATAGTGAGAGGAGACAGCAAGCAAATATATTGCTTGAGTAAATACAATGGCAGAGTATGCACAAGGAAGATGAAAGCTAAAGTATAGTAGCTAAAGTATGCCTTTATATACCTGGGAGGGCTGCACATGGACCATGCTATAGGGCAGGCTTACCTGGAGTCAGAATGAGTCATAGGTAATGAGCCAATGGCAATATGAGAGCTATAGGTAAGAATAGAATGAGTGCTGATGAATGATGAATCAAGCTGTGCATGGAAACAAAGAGCAGAAATAGAAGCACAGGTGATGATGTAAGATGGGAGGTGATGAGTCAGCACTGAAAAGAGTTCACATAGTAACCAAGGACTGCACTTTGGTAGTGCTTTAGTAGTACAAGTGTAAAAATGAAGAGAAAAGTGTAACATACCCCCTACCCCTTATATCCAACCTAATGGACAAGCTTAAAGATTTCAAAATCTTTACCAAGTTCAACATTAGATGGGGGTACAACAATGTAAAAATCAAAGATGGCCACCAATGGAAGGCCACTTTTATCACCCACAAAGAGCTCTTTGAGCCAATTGTAATGTTCTTTGGACTGTCCAACTCACTGGCAACCTTTCAAAGATTCATAAATAACTCCTTCCACAATATGATTGCTGAAGGATGATTAGTAATCTATATGGATGATCTGCTAATCGCATTTGCAGATCACAAAATACATAAAGAATGTACAAAACATATACTAGAATGAATGGAGGAACTCGACCTCAATCTCAAACTAGAGAAATGTGACTTCACCATCTCAGAAGTTGACTATCTAGGAATGGTAATTAGAGAAGGCTCCATCACCATGGACTCTGTGAAATTGGACAGGATCACCCAATGGCCAGTCCCCACAATGGTCAAGGAAGTGCAATCATTCCTTGGCTTTGCTAACTTCTACAGGAAGTTTATACCAAGCTACTCCAATGTAGCTCAACCACTTATTGACCTCACCAAGAAAACACAACCTTGGAACTGGTGCCCTGCTTGTCAAGATGCTGTAAAACAAATAACTCCCTTGAGGTGTTCAAGGAGAGTCAGTAGATAGAGTGAAGAAACAATAGGCTCATTCCAAAGGAATTCAAGAAGAGAAGAAAATAAAAGGTAAACTCCGAACTTACTACCCTTCTAATAGATGGTACTGGATGTCTACTCCTAAGCTCTATAGGCAGTAGGTCCAAGTGCAAAGTAATAGGATGATAGAATGACACAAATAAAGTGTCCGGATGTATGTTTCAATGACTAGGACTTAAGAATGTTGATACTGAGTGCAACCCTTCACCATTGCTACAGATGCCTCCCTCAATGTATTGGGGGGCATATTGATGCAACAGGACAAAGACCTCCAATGGCACTTCTGTGCCTACCTCTCTCAGTCCTTCTTCCCAGCAGAGAAGAATTATGACATCTGTGACAAAGAACTACTAGCTGTCATCTGAGCCCTCCAAACATGGAGGCATTACCTTATGGGCTCCATAGCCCCTATCACAGTATTCACCAACCACAAAAACCTAACATATTTTAGATCAGCACAAAACCTTAATCACCACCAGGCAAGGTGGCTTCTTGACCTTGCAGACTTCAATCTGCAACTACACCATGTCCCAGGATCTGTGCTAGGTGCCCCAGACACCCTCTCCAGAAGGAAAGACCATGGAGCCAATGACTCCAACAACAAGAAGGTAACATTATTACCCCAATCTATATTTGTCAATCTCATAGACAAGGTGCTAACTATACAGATCACCCTTGCCACTTGAATGAACAAATTCACAATGGATATCCTCCACTCCCTATCCTCCTCCACCCCTGAAGTCCTCAAGAAACAATTTGCCACCTTCCAAGAAGTAGAAGGCAACATTCTTTATAATGGTCATATCTACATCCCCCCAGATCTATGACATGATGTAGTCCAACTGGCTCACAACCATGAAATGTCTGGTCACCCCAGCTACTTAAAAACCTATCAATTGATCTCATCTTAGTATTGGTGGCCTGGATTGGCCTTGTATATCCACTCTTACATCATGGGATATGCAGCTTGTCAAGCAAATAAGACCAATATGCATCCAACTACTCCTCCCCCAGTCCCTATTCCATCACTGGCCATTAAACCCTTCCAACAAGTGTCTTGTGATTTGATCACTGATCTTCCTGTTTCAGATGGCTTTGATAGTCTCCTGGTCATGGTAGACCATGGGCTTATGAAGGGGGTAATTCTCTGCCCCATCAAAAAAACAGCCACCACTGAAAACATCATAACCCTGTTTTTCAAGTTGGTATACAAATGGTTTGGGTTGTACAACAAGATTATTTCAGACCATGGTTCTTAGTTCACATCCAAATTTGCCCTAGCACTCAGAAAACTCCTCAATTATGATTTGACACTCTTCACCACATATCACCTGCAAACTGATGGAGAAATGAAGCAGGTAAACCAGGAACTAGAAACTTACCTCTGGATCTTTTGTCAACAGAAACCTTCCAGATGGAAGGATTACATCACTCAAATGGAATTTGTACATAATAGAAGACCTCATTCTGTTACCAGCAAATCCCCCTTCTATCTGATGATGGGGTATGAACCCATAGCACTCCCCACAGTCATCTCCCCCATGGCTTCTCCCACAGCTAATGATAGAGTCAAAGCTCTCCTCAGAATATGAGACAAAGCAATCACCACACATGACCTCACAAGATAGCATATGAAAGCTCACTGGAACAAAGAATTCTCTCTATTCAAGAAGGGAGAAAAGGTTTGGCTAAAAGCCAGAAATCTCAAGCAATGGGTTGTAAACCCAAAATTCTCACAAAAATGCAAAGGACCTTTTATTATTACTAACATCCTCTCCCCCATAACCTATAAACTCTATATCCCTCAGACCTGAAAGATCCACCCAGTCTTCCATGCATCCCTTCTGACTTGCTATCAGGAGATGGAAACCTACAGAAAGAACTTCCCTTGTTTTCTAGCAGAACTTGTAGAGGGTGAGGAAGAATACAAAATAAAAAGGATCATCAAACACCATGGAATAGGACACAACCATTCCTTCCTAATCCAATGGAAGGGATACTCCATGTCTGATAACTTATAAGTCCCAGAGCAAGACATGAAAAACTCACCCTGACTCCTCTCTGACTATTTAAAATGACACCATCTCTAATTTCCCTTCATTCACTTCTCACACTAGACTTTTATCTTCTTAGTATATACTTCACAACAATGGCCATCTTTTTTAACCAAGAAAATATCTCCAACTCATCTTTCTCTTCTGAATCATCCATCTCTGCCAAAGACATTACTACCCCCATAGTAATTTCTTTCCCACTTGATGCCATTCATAGGGAGTCTACTCCCTATTATGATATGGGAATTGTACTCCAATTCTCATGATTATCTTTTTCTTTCCCTGGTCATGTGATCACCCTCTGTCCCTTCACATATTCATGCCCTCACTCTTCACATGATCACATTCCCTTTCACCTCTTCACACCTTCATGACATCACCGATCTCTCCTATCCATGATCATCTTAAGGCTATCATGCCTTCCTCATATCCACCTTCCCTGATTGATCAGTCAAGACACAGCAGAACCCTTGATGGGATCTCTGCCATGATCCTCCCCTTGATCTTTCACACTTTGTAATCAATCTTCCATTTCATTTTATTGCTTTGCCCTTTCATTCTAATCTTCTCAGGGCAAGCCTTACCTTTTACTTGAGGTCAGCCTTACCACTACCTCATGGACTTAACCCTCTATCTTAGCATAGCCTACAGTAATTACCATATACCCTAGACCTGCCACAGCTTGGTCTATGCACTCTCATATACCATATATAAGGGGTTGTGAGTTGGCTGTTATCCCCCAGCCTAATCCACTTGTTACCTCTCCTACCCTGCCTTAACTGGTGGTCTAGTAAAGTTAAGCATGGCAAGTAACAGATGGTTATTCACCTGCCTGCCAGCAATGGTGCCCAGGAGTGAGGCCATTTGGAGATAAAGCCTCCCTCTCCTCACTCAGTCCAGCCAGCCAGTTCAAACTTGTATCCCAGATCAAGATCAAACCCCAGACTTACCAGTATGCAATACATTCACTAGTGGTTACTAATTTATTCCAGTGATGCCTTTGGGCACTATGAGTGGCACCCGATATCAGCTATGAAGGGTAGCAACCTGGTAATAGCTATGCAATCACCCAAGGCTCAGACTCCTTGCTTCAAGAACCAACTATAATTATGCTAGTGGCACTAGGCCCTAGTATTAGGATGTGGATAGGACATTGTTGCAAGAGTACAGTGTCATCATAGCAGTGCAATAGTCCACTAGGAGTTCTCATATTAGTGGGCCCCTCCTTTTGTCTGCCCCCTCTTTCTATCCATGCTTCCCATGATGCTGTCCAGCACTCTCTTCCCTCTGACATTCTAGATTTTGCCCCGAAGAACACAGGCCAGGTTGCCTGACAGGACCACAGTGGTTGATTAGGCAGTGTAGCTCCCTTATGTCCACAACACTCCCACTGCTATGTCTCCCCTTTTCTCCATTCCTCCTTCTACTTGTCTTCTACTTTGGAATCACCCTTACAAGGGGTGTTATCCATTGATTTACCATTATCCACCCATCAGATGAGAGCTGGGAGTCCCCCTCTCTTCCACCACCAGTGAATCAGGAACCATATAAAAGATTTGAGGTTAGCCATACCCATTAACACCCATCTAGATATGGGATCCCTGCTGGCTGCTCCATACTCCACCTCTCTAGCCACCAACTGACTCCACATGGCATTCAGTCAAACCCATGATAATGCCAACATCATGTGTGCATTTTTAGTCTCCATCATGTCTTCTGTCACTGTTGACCTAGAGATGGCCCACAATGAGCTTGCCTATCAACTGGAGTTCAGAGAATTCCTAGAGAGTCTAGATGAATACCTCAGGAACATTAACCACAGTGCAGTCAAAACTGCCAACTCTTCCCCTACTACCTTTTCCACACCTCTCACCATCAAGGAACTAGTTATATTAGAAAGACTCAAGTCTTACTGGACTGGAGCACAAGGACATGTAGTCCTTCAAAGGACACACTCAAGATACCATGAAGCATGCTTTCAATGCCATCACCTCAGCCATGTCAGGGTCAACTGCCCTGTTTATCAATGCCCCCACTGCCTCAACTGAAGGCCTGGCCATAATCAGAGCGAATGTAGCACTAAACACCCATGACAAGTACCCATCCAGGATGTGCAACTCCATACCCCTATGTCCCCTCCATTCTCCTCCTCTTCCTCCTCTAATGCCACCAATGACTCCAAGCCACATTCCTTTTGACACTCCATGCAACAAACCAATAGACATGATCCCCAACCACACAATTCCTCTCCTTCCCCTACTCATGTCCCTGCCCTGCATTAGAAATGCTGACCACAACACCACTCCTCACAGTCCTCCTCCTCATCTGGAGGTCAACCTGTATCACCTCCCATCCAAAATAACATTATTAACTATGGAGACAATGGTCTCACAGATGATGCCATTGCCAACATTACTGGATCCCCACAGGGATACTCTTTATCCTTCTATTATCTGAAAAACACATTGACAATGAAACAATTTGCTGGGTAGCTCTCACTCTAGTGAGGGGATAATGTTACATTTCTACCTGTATGCTTTTCTCTGTGCTTTCCTTTTTTTTATTGGTCTCCACTTTTCTGATGTTGACCTGGATTTTGCCTTTCTTCATACCTAAACTGTGCTTCATCTTCAGATCTTCCTTTCCACACACAGCATGGTCACTTGATCAACATCTTTATTGTTTCCTTGTGATTGACAGTTGTCATTTTATCCTGACAGCTGTAATATGTTTCACTCTGACAGCTGTCATTCCAAACCCTTGACACCTGTCTCCTATTTGTTACTGAGGTAGTGTCCTTTTCTGCACCTGCCCTACTTAATGGTTTGTGCACAGTAGGGATATGTATATAAAGCTGGTACTTTACTATACAATACCTTAGCTTAATTCTCCCTTGTCTTATCTAGTGTTTGCAATATTAGTTTGCTGGCTAGATCAAGGTCTCCTAAGTCTCACCCTTGTCCCTTCATCTCTTGCCACCTCCTGCAAGATCCTCTAAGACTCCCTACACTTTAGGGAACCTTAGTACATTCTACAAACCACCAAGTGAGCTCACTTCATTCTTGCAAGAGCTATGCTCATCCTTATCTGGGCCAAGCATAATAGTAGCACCTAAACCACTTCCAGTCACATCTTCACCCTGAAAAGATATTTCAGTTGACTTCATTTCAGATTTCCCTTTGATTCAGGGAAACAATTCTATTTGCATTATTGTAGATTGCTTTCCTAAAAAAATGATCTTTGTTCCTTGTTTTAAGTCAATTTCTTCTCTTTTTTTTGCTAAATTATTTAGGGACCATGTTTGGTGCATTTATGGTCTCCCCTTCTCCATCATTTTGGACAGAGGCACACAATTTATTTTGGCCTTTTCCCAAGAACTTTGCAAGTCATTGGGCATCTCTCAAAAGATATCTACTGCATACCATCCTTAGATGGATGGTCAAATGAAACACATCAACTAGGAGTTGATCCAATACTTGAGGTCATTTGTGGTGAAAAAACAAGAGAATTGGATTGATTGGGTCAAACTGGCTCAATTTCATCATAACAATTCTTTCTCTTCTGCCATTAGCACCTCTTTGTTTCAAGTTACTAAAATCTATACACCACATCTGGGGTTCACACTGTCTTCTATTCCTTTTAAAAAGGACTATGCATCATCTTTTGAGAATGTTCAAAATGCTTTGGAAATATCACAACAACAAATGCTTTCCCACCCCCACCCACCCATTACTTTTGTCTTTGAAATGGGCCAGCAAGTCTGGCTTTCTACAGATCATTTATCCCTCCCCTATCCATCAAAAAAGCTACAACAATGATTAATCAGCCCTTATGTTATTAAAAGAACCTTTCTCAATGCAGTAGAATTGATTCTACCTATATGGATGAAAATTCATCCAGTGGTGAATATCTCTCAGGTCAAGCCATTTACAAACACACTGCCAGATCAGCCAGTCTTACATCCAGATCCTGTTGTTGTAAAGGATGGTGATGAAGAATACAAGGTAGAATCTATTGTCAATTTATGCATCCATCAGAGTTCTTTGCAATACCTAGTTCATTGAAAAGGATGGTCCTCTTTAGATCAAACTTGAGAGCCAGTCTCTTACCTTTTCAATGCAAAGGAGGCTATTGCAGCCTTTCATTGGGAATGACCATTAGCACCTTGTCATCTGTGGATTACAGATATCTTTTTTGAGTTATTGTTTCAATCCTATGAAAATCTCACTTGCTTATCTGAAAGCTAAGCATTAAGAGGGGAAAAGTGTTATGAATGCACTCAGATACTTGTATGATTTCTTCTTTCATTCTCATCTTATCTTATCTTTCAGATCATGTGACTTCTTCACCTCTTCACTCTTTCACTCAGTTATGTGATACTTTTACTTCTTCACCTTTTCACATGGCATCTGCATATTCAGAGTCATGCTTCTACTTTCATTTTGCCACACCATGCATTGTACACATGTTGTGCTTTTACAGCTGATTACAAAATGATGTGGAAAATGCACTTCAAAATTTGCATGGCTGTGTGAGGACCCCACATGCATCTGAGTGAGAGCATAACTACTAGTCAAAGCTTATCCTGTGTCACACCATGTTATTGCCCTCCCCTACTCATCCTGAGAAGAGGAATTATGCCTTCACTATTACTCTAACTGTCTATTCAGCCATGAAAAAAAAAGGCAAGGGCAAAGGTAGTACCACCAAGGAGAAGAAGGCTGTTAAGATGAAAGAACTTTTTTTTGCACTTACTCTGAACAATTACATTATTTTTTTACAGAGCATTCTGGAGAAGCATGGTTACAATAACTACAAGGTCTCTGAGAAGAGGTGATTTCCATTCAAGTTTATACCTCCAAAGGCAAAGAGGTATGAGTTTATTTTACCATGTTAAGCTACTAAATTTCCCATATACTATTCTAGCCAAAGTATGAACAATGCTATGGATGTTGATAATGAAGTGGACTATCAGGAGATGGTGAAGAAAATTATAGCATCAACTCCCAGTGCTATCAAGATCTTTGTTGATATAAAAAATGTTGAAAGGCTTCTCTGTAATAACTTAGGGGATGACTCCAGTGATGCATCCAACATAGATAGTGACACTGAAAAGATATGAATTACTCAATGTCTTTATGTTCTAGAGCTTATAATATATAGAAGTACATACACAGCACCTCTGATCTGGATATTCAACTTGCACAGTGGCAGATCAAGCTACAAAAGCTTTACAAGAATGAAGATGACAAGGGATTTATATATATTAGGCCAATGGGAGCAATTCCATTGACACCTGCCATGATTTTGGATTGGTGTTGCATTCTTGTATGTTTTTTTTGGGAGTTCAAATGTCTTCTAACAAGTGCCTGTTGTGGACATAAGGAAGCTACACTGCCTAACCAATCACCATGGTCCTGTTGGGTAACCTGGCATGCATTCTACAGGGCTAAACCTAAAATGTTGGGGGGAAGGAGTGCTGGACAGCATCATAGGAAGCATGGAATAAGAAAGGGGGCAGATAAGAGAGAGGGGCCCACTGATATGAGAACTCCAGGAGAACTATTGCATCTCCTTGATATAACAATACTCTTGCAATCATAGTCTGTCACCATCCTAATACTAGAGCCTGGTGCTGCTAGCATAATTGTAGTCAAGCCTTGGGGCAAGAAGTCTGGCTCTTGGGTGATTGCATGACTATTACCAGATTGTTAACCTTTATAGCCGATATCGGATGCCACCTGTAATGCCTGAAGGCAAACTGGAATAAATTAGTAAACACAAAATGACTGGATTGCATACTGCAAGTATCTGAGAGTATTGATCTTAACTGAGATATGAGTTGGATCTTGCTGGCTGGACTGAGATGGGAGAGGGAGGCTTTATCTCCAGATAGTCTCACTCCTGGGCACCATTGCTGGCAGGCAGGTGAATAACCATTGACTACTTGCCATACTTAACTTCACTAGGCCACCAGTTAAGGCAGAGTAGGAGAGGTAACAAGTGGATTAGGCTGGAGGATAACAGCCAACTCACAACCCCTTATATATGGTACATGAGAGTGCACAGACCAAGCTGCGCATTGTCTAGGGTATATGGTAATTATTGTAGGCTATGCTAAGGTAAAGGGTTATATCCATAAGATAGCAGTAAGGCTGGCCCTGAGAAGATCAGAATGAAAGGGACACAGCAATAAGAGAGAATGGAAGATTGATCACAAAGTGTGAAAGATCAAGGGGAGGATCATGGCAGAGATCCCATCAAGGGTTCTGCAGGGTCATGACTGATTGATTAGGGATAGAAGGTGTGTAGTAGGCATGATAGCCTTGAGGTATGATCAAGGATTAGGGAATCAGTGATGTCATGAAGAATGTGAAGAGATGAAAGAAATGTGATCATGTGAAGGGTAAGGGCATGAATATGTGAAGGGATGGAGATTGATCACATGATCAGAGAAAAGAAAAGATATTCATGAGAATTGGAGTACAATTCCCATATCATAACAGTGCCTAGGAGAAAGGACAAGCCACACTGAAGATTCCACCTAATGTCAAGTCATTTAATATGGTGAACAAGGCACCATTCTTACATCCTGCCTGAAAAACCAATACACAACCCCCAGCCTCACTGAGCATTAATGTCAAATCTTTGATATCCATCCTTCTACTTCAGACACTTATGAATTCAGGTCTTACCTTAGCATTACCCAGATCAGCCCCAGCTCACACCATGTCTGTCACACATTCATCACCTATCTGTATGCCACCAAAAAGGCAAAGTTCACTGCTTATTCCCTCACTGACCCAGCTTTTGTGGTTTTTGCACTATGCAGAAGCCAATCTTGGTGTTTGAAATGCTAGAATGTATGAAAGGCAACTTGAATCACAAGATATATGTTGCAGACACAAGGGAGCAAGCACTGCCTACAACTATCTTCCATGTCCTGTTAGGCGACCTGGCTTCTTCTCTATGGGGACTAACCATAATGTCGGGTTTGATGAGTGCTGGACAGCAGGTAATGGGGAGGCAGGGATAATGAAAGGACCGATGGCATGACTGGCATCTCCTATTGAACTCCTAGCAGACTATTGCACTGCTATAGTAGACATAGTACTCTTGCAACTAGTCTCTGTCTTCATCCTAATATTTGCAGCTATCTGCAAGCATAATCGTAGTCAGGCAACATCTGTACCCTTGAGTGATCATGTAGTTATCTGCAGGGAACTACCCTTAAGGCACTATGCCTCTGGCCCATCCGGGGCTCTCTGGAATAAGTTAGTAAAGATACAAAGAATGTGTTGCATACTGCAAGTCCTGAGTTCTGGCTTGACTGGGATATGAGCTTGACATCTGGCTGGCTGGAAAGAGGAGTGGGAATGGCTTTATCTCCAGGGACCTCACTCCTAGGCACCATTGCTGGTGGGTAGGTGAATAGTCAACCAGCTACGAG
>JBBPKD010001151.1:0-11336 GCA_038089075.1 Singerocomus inundabilis
GGCAGTATGCAACATCGTCCATGTATATTGCAAATTCCTAAGCAGCCTGGATAATGAGAGAAAAGTTTACTGACGTTGGCTGGCTGATTCGTCGTCGCAACAAAGTCGCCTAGTTAGGGTCTGAATAAGAATAGGCGCTGGAGACAAAGGCGTTTCGGCACATGGCGAGAATGAGGAAACGTGTTTAAGGCGCACCTTTACACTCCACGAGTAAACCAAAACACTTCGCACTTTCCCTCTTCGAAGCCAACGACTGTACCGCCGGGAGGATGTCGTCGACAAATACTGGTATGTAGCACTCCAACTTGGAATGATGAGGTTGAATACTGATAATTCAGGAAGGTCCAACAATGGTCCTCGAGACCGGTCGCTCGGGAGAGGTATGGGCGGTCGCTTTCGAGCCTGACGGAACCCATATTTTGGGTGGGAATAGCGATGGAATTCGACGCTGGCGGCTTGCAGATGGTCAAGAGGTCGGAAGGCGAACAGGGATGGACCTGAATGCGATCTCGGTGTCAAAAGATCAGAAGTGGATAGTCTGTGGATCGGAGAAAGGTGCAAGCGTATGGGATATAGAGCTGCACGAAACGGTTGTCGACGTGGAGGAAGGAAGAAACGTGTATGCGGTTGACATTTCCCCAGACTCGACCAGATTTGCCACAGGTGCTACTTCCAACACGACCATCTGGAGCATCGTGGACGGAAAGAAATCCGTTGGCCCACTCCAACATGATGGTCTAGTCACCGGAGTCAAGTTCTCGCCAGATGGCGGGTGCATTGCAACTACCCGCATGCGTGGCTCCGTCCACATTTTCAACAGCTACAACGGTGATGAACTTATTAACATCGAAACTGTTCAAACGCCCTCAGGATGGGCAACAACTCCAATTGCATGGTCCGATGACGGCCAGCACATTTTTGCTGTATCGAGTGAGGACAAAATCCAAGTTTTCACTGCTTCCACAGGCCTGCAGCTTGCTGAGTCGCCCGTTCTCAATAATGTCGTGTCTCTCGCTCTCGCAGACAATGAAAAATTCATTTCCACATTTGCATCCAGTTCCATTACTTTTCTGGATACAACAACGCTCTGTCGGATTGACCCTGCAATTGACGACGGTGGAGGTATACGCTCAATCACCATCTCCAAGGATAGCAGCTATCTTGCGACCGGACGCCATGATGGAAAAATCAACATTCATACACTTGGCAAGATTCTCCCGGATATATATGGTCCTTTCAATGTGAGTACTTTTTTGTTCATCCTATTAGCAGAATGGGTAAGTCAGATCTGATCACATTGACACCAGATATCCACTCATGAGGAGCGACCAAATGAACAGCCATCGACCTCGGATGCCACAAATGACAAGCTATCTGATTCTGTCCCGGTAGGACTTTGTTGCTCTGAGTCCATCATTAAAACAAGTTGCGCTGACTCTCATTTTGAATCATACAGGAAGACGATCGAAATTCACTCAAGTCCAGGTCGCATGGCAGAGAGGGTGGTCCCAGTGACCCGCTCGAGGTATCTGTCTGTTACTTTCCTCATCGAAGCGAGTTTTCACGATCACATAGGCCGAGGTACCGACAAGCTCGTGCACTGCGCAGTTTAACTATGATGAAGTTAGTGATCTCTACACCCTTTTCCATCCGTGCTGACGCTACTGCAGGCACCATCCCCTGTTTCGTCTGTTCATTCGGCAGGGGACGAGGCATTGCCACTCAGCGTGTCGGAAGCCGTGCCAGAGTCGTCAGCTAAACCACCAACGAATACCCCTCCCGACGCAACTATGGAGGAAAACGTTGATGCTCACAAGGAATACCAACGCTTTCCAGTGTTTAAAAAATGGCTAAAAAGGATGAAGAGAAATACCAAGAATCAGAGGTTGCATGAGCTCGATCGCGTCCCCAAAGGGTTGCGTCGGCAAACCAAGGTTCGATCTCGTTCACATTCGCCAGGGAGAGCGGGCTCCAAAAACGAGGGGCGATCGAGGATAGCTGCAGGTCAACGTGTACCGGTGAGTGCTTTTCCTTGACAGACGATCAGACGCAATGTGTATAATATTTTTATAGCGGGCAGTTGCGAAACCAGTTGTCAAACGAACGGTCGGTTGCCTCACGATCTTGTATGCAGTCACTCATAGCCGTTACAGGATAAACCGTCTTCCAAGGCTACTGACCTTAGTCGCCGAGGAAAAGATGGGTCTCGCGGACAAGGTCCTTCAGATCCGAAGGAAGCAGTTCCGGTCGGTCCCTTCCTGGTCCTTAAGTATCGTATCACGGTGATTTATTTCTAATTAGGTGCAACAAGTGAACGATACATCCACTGAGGGTGCCCATCTCACGGTATGTGCCACCTCCTCAAGCTATGTCGTGAGGTTCACATCGGATCACATCGGATCACATCAGCGAGAGTCAGGAAAAGCCATCCTCCGCCTAAGCTGCTCGATCGCATTTCCCGCGTGGATGTGTTGTGGATCATGTACCGGAGATGGGACACATTCATCCAGTTGATCATTGATCTAGTCTGACTCGATTATACAGTTCTTTTTGTTCGTGTAGCCCTGTAGTACCACCAGTGGAGTAATTTGACGAGTTTAGTCGTGGAGCGTGAGTATGTATGCTGGTAAATCACTGCCATATGCCATGTCGTCTGATTAGATGCATGAGTCTGCCGTGCTTCAAGAATGCGATCTAGATGTCGGATAGTCTGTTGAAAGAGCTCGACTGGCAATTACTTGGGAAGTGCCGACTGGAACTTTTGGGCTGGCCAAGTCTCGACCTTCAATCGGGGCTTGAAATTTGGAAGTCCCGTATTATATGATATGGCAAAGGGGGCACAGTGGTCGGCAGTTTTGCCGGTTCCTCAATCAATTATGCATGTCCACTGTGGGTACGTATTCACTTCCATAAGGATACCACAAGTATTCCTATACAAAGTTGAACGAGCTCCTGTGCAATAACCGGTCAGTCGCCGGACGGCCCGGACTACACACCCCTACTCTAGATCTGAAGCGCACTCTGACTACGAATGCAGATGCTTATTATGGCCGTGATTAGGGTCGTGATTATCCAGTTCCGCACGGACTCCACTGGATAGTATTATACTGTCCTTTGAATACACTGGGGACAAAGCTTTACACCGGAACCCCGCCCCATGGTAGGACATATCACGCAAGAGCGAACTCTCCCGTATTCCATGGCAATCGATCTCAGACTTCTGCTATAGTGTATTGCATATGAACCTGATCCATTGGTCCCATACAATAGCACGACAACAATTCCCCCGCTCCCCAAGAGGTTGGTTAAATGTGACAACCGATGTCGTACCAAGGAAAACCGAGACGAAAATTGATTCAATATTCCTTCGTATCACTAACTTGAATACCACGACAAGTACATAATGCTTGGGCTTCGTCGCATGCTTCATCGGTAATACAGATCCACGTCACGCACGACAGTCATACACCAGTGACCAGCCATTTACAGGCTGTATACAAACCACGCACTACGATCTCCAAGGCCTTCCTGCTCGTCTTCCTTCCTCATCCTCTCTCGCTTCTCTGCTTTCATCTGGTTTTTTCGCACCAGGTACACCAAGTTGGTGATTGAGAACATTATCATGCCGACAGACATGATAATGAATGTGATCGTCGCCAATGTGAAGTTGGGGGGAGGAGACAGCCATCCAAGGAGCCAAATGGGAAGGATACCACCCACTTGGGTCATGGTGATGGATATCGCCGAAGCGGTTGCGCGTCTGACGTAAGGTGTGCTGTTGTTCGCCATCCACGTCATCAATGCGGGCGCTGCACCATATGCCCCTGGGACAGAGAAAAATAGTGATCCATAACGGACGTGGTTCGATGAATTTACTGAGAGGAGCGGATATCTCTCAAAATCATCCTTATCTGGTTAGATGACTTTGACGCACAGTAATACATGGTGAAACCGATCACTTGCAAGAGAGAAAAGAATAACACGGTGTATCCACGACATTGATACCGGTCCGATATGATGGCTGAGATAATTGATACTTTCTTGTGGGGTGAATGACCGTCAAAGGATTCGCTCTTGAAATACGCACGAAGGAAGCTGACTGCGAATGGAGGCACACTCATGAGTTGGGCATAGTTACCTGCGTATCCGAGACCAGCGACGATCGTCGGTTCAAAGCTACAGTCATGGATGTTAGCGTCAAAGAAAGACACCAAAAAACAGTCCTACTTGACCAAACCACCGACGATCGCGCCTAATAGGGTCATCGTCAATTAAGGAAAGTCGTGAGATTGCGTAGATATATTACCACTGAGAAAGTAGACGATGGCAAGGAACCAAATGTGTGGGGACCTGAACGCCCTGACGACCTCTACCCAGCTAAAGTTGTCCTTGTCGTCGTCTTCTGAAACGGAACCGGCGTGTTTCAGGGTGGAAATAACGTGTGCCCGTTCTGTCTCCGTCAAAAAGCGAGCCTTTTCGGGAGAGCGAGGAAGAAGAAAAAAAGAGATCACGCCGAAAACAATCGTAAATAAGCCTTCCTGTCAAGAGAGATAAGGATCATTCTTCGGGTCCGTTCTTAACGTACCAGAATGAATATCCAAGCCCACCCGGGCTTACCACCCTTTCCGTTCATGTGGTCAATAGCAGCTGCAAGCAAACCAGAGAAGGCGCCAGACAACGATACTGACGCGAATAAAATAGCATTGCTAGGAAGAGTTTCAGATAAAATGTCACTACGGCCGCTTGATGCATACCGTATCTGCAACCTTTGCCGAGGGTAGAAACGGGATAGATAGACTATAATTCCGGGAATAATACCACCTATCCCAGTGATGAATAGAAGTGATGACGCTCCAGAATATCCAAACCTTCAGCCAACGCGAGGAAGAATCGACATGTCAAAAGCCCAGCGTAGTTATCAATGAACCCTTTAGTATCCAATCCCTGTGAGTCAATATCCGATATCGAGAAGAAGCCAATAGCTGCTTACCTTGTGAGGCGGCAATAACACCCCAGAGCACGAGCGTTGCAGGGAACATAAGATCAGGACCCACATACTACGAAATTTAAATATGTGACTACGTTGCGTTATCAATGATGTTGTTATTCACCTTCAGGAATAAAGTGTATGGTAACTCGACGATAATATATGGACTGAAAGATGATGAGCCGATGGCTGAAGCTCACGAATATCTGCAGACGTACATAGAAACCACGGTCAGAATCATGGAGTACTATAGATTGATGAGTAGGGAGTTGAATTACAGAGATCTCAGCATACCTGATAATTCGATATGCCGAGTGATTCTTGCAAACCGGCTATACGCGCATTCGCGATGTTGGCCCTGTCCTGCACATTTTCTGTGCTTGAACATATAAAGATTAGAACAGGGTCTACAGACCTACCAAAAAGGCAAGCAAAAAAATGCCAGTGGATAATGGGAGCACCCATACATCGATCTTCCGCCAGACAATACCATCTAGCGTAGGATACGACAATTCATCCTCTTCGGGCTTGAACTTGACGTCGCCCTTCGTGTCATAAGGGTGTGAAGGATAGTGCAATGACTTGGCCTCGTCCATTGTGGACCAGCTAGATATCGAGAATAGAGGGCAGGCGGGAAGCTCCGGCTGAAACTTTGCTTGACCCTTTATGTTTGGCAATGGTTGAGGATCACTATCGATAGAGACATCAAGAGATCAATCCTCATTTCCCCGACTCTCCATACCCGACTTCCAGGGATGACGTGGTATTGTACAACCTTATCGACTTCACCCCGAGCCACTCCTTCGTTCGTTCATTGGCTACATTAAATGCAGCCAAAGGAGGGTTTTCTCCTTTAGTACGACCACCATATCCATGATTCGCTGCTCCAAGATAATTTTTTTGAGTCCAGAAATTACTTTGTCTGGGTGTCAGTACCCTGCTATATATCGCGGGCACGGGATCTGAGGGAACGAATGAGATCGCGGACCGAATGCAAACCGTCGAATGAGCGTGAGTGTTTCTTGGCGTTACCGTGACAATTAGTAACTTGATCTTGTCACGCCTTGACTGGCTAGTTTCTCTAGTCTGTCAACACCGGCTGAAGCCGAAGTACCTGTGCAGACACAACATCTCGACTGCAAGCTGATCGCAACTTATCAGTAGGGTCCCTTTTCATTTCTCCGTTCTGGTTGGCTTTCCGTGCTTCTACTTTAAGGGCGTGCAGTGGTCATCGATTTCTGACAGTAAATAGCTGCTATTGGAAACGTAACCGTGATCCCATATTCTACACATGAATGATCGCTAAATCGTACGCATAGATTCAACCTTGCCCTCTTTTTATGTGACTTCTTCATCTTCCATTGAGTCCAGAAAGCACACCATGCGCGGTAGGGACGTTCAATTGTGAGACAATAACAGGACGTCCGGAAGTGAGGCTTTACCTAGCTACCCAGGTCCGACACAGTGACGGGATTAAGGCGCCATCATAGGATGGCGTTCAAACAAGCCATGCAGGGAGAGCGGGGAAACGGTCCAATCTTGGCGTTGTTAATGAAACGCTCTCTTGCCGGGTTGAAGTTCAGGCCTCAACTTATATCTTCAACTTATATCCGCATATCCCTTCAAGATTCTAGCTCCCCATAAGGGTCAGAAGGCACGTCGAAGCATGATATGGATCATCTTCGACGAACAAGGTATGTATTATTTCCACGAGGTATGTCGATGAGAGCGGGCGTCCGATAAATCCCGCCGTCTCTGCGATAGAGGGGTGTGTATCATTGTCATGGTGCACTAGGTCAGAAAAGGAAATATATGATTGGTAAGTGCGACCAAGATGATCTGTAGATTGAGCCGATTCGTTCTTTGGCACTGACAAACTAGGACGCAGTCGTGTGAAGAGGGATGGAAAGGGGTTGATCCCGCTCAAGGTCGGAAAAGAGAACATCGCTGTGAGCCAAGCTTAATGTAAGGCACATGCCTCGATGATCTGTCATCTTGGTTTTGACCCTGTTAGAACGGGTGAAGTCGTATTGCATAGTATCTATTCGGGCTTAACCACGACTTGCGCGAGTGACATTCAAGTTGACATCAGTACCCTCGTCGTTGGATGTTGGCTTACTCAAGAACGAATCTGTGACGCTAGACTGGCAGTTTGAAAGTTTCCATTGCTGATGAATGAAGTGCAAAGTCGAGCGTTGTCAGTTACTGCTTTGATAGACTGCTTTTTCCACAGGAGAAATTTGCGATTTTCTTGTCCGCGGTTCCCAATTCCAGGCAGCAACACGCTTGTAGGTTACAGTGCTCTTTGTACCGCTCATGCATTCTCTCGACATGTATATAGTACAGACAGCTTTGACACTACAGGCTTATCTAGCCAAGATACTTACAATGGTCGTAATTTCCATCCTGTTTGTTACCCCACCACGCAGGGAAAGGATGTGCACGACCCGTTGCGCCCTGGACGGCAAACGACAGGATGAACACCATGACCTGAGTGCCACCATCGAGGGCTGCCCAGCTGTTGATGAATGACACGCACAGAAAAACGCAGTCGGAAGCACATACCTGCAGCAACGAGATAGTTGTATTTCTGAAACCAACGAGGATACCGCGTTCTGACCCACCACTGAAAGGTGAACGCGATCACAAAGTAAGTCAGGGGTGCAGTGGTGACGCCCCCACTGAGAAGGCCGATGCTTGAGCTAAATGAAGGAACATGAACAACGTCCGTCATGTAACGATCGAACGCATACCAGATAACAGGTATATAAAGGTGGTCAGCACGAAGTTTGGGCCAGTAGTGGTGGACAAGCCAGAATGGCACCGGTGCAGCAAGCCCAACGAGATAGGCCCACGAGACCCACTCGTACCGCTTGCCGGCGGAGAGCAACTGATGACTGAGACCGCCCCATGTGATTGCTTGAGAGTTGTATAACTGAGGTTGCCGGCCTGACCAGATGTTGGTGCCTTGCACGGAAAGCAGGACCTCCCGCTGGCTGTCGACGATGGAGTTCATTAAAACTAGCAGCAGTTTTAATTAATATAAATGTGTGGGAAAAGAAATCGCATACTCCTACCGTAGTTCAAGAGGGCGCCGAAGAGTGTTCCGATGATCTGAGCAGTGAAGGAGGCGCGAGGGGGCAGCTTTGCATCTGTTATACATCAAATTCTTTATTGTTAACGGCTGATTACCCCAAGGACCTACACTGGCCAATCTTGAGGTCACGGAGCAGTAAAATAGCTTGCCACATAGTGTCTGGAAACAGATCCCGTTAACACATCCCTCGTGAATACATGGAAATGAACTTCCTGTAACCGTATAGAACAAAGTACAGGTTAGCCAGGGGTTTGCCGGGATGCAAGTATCCCGCAATCATCTGCGCCAAAATTCCTGTTCAAGCTCTTGAATGATCGCCACGAAGCTGCCAGATCAGAATGTAAACGTACCAACCAAGATAATGATGCCCGTAATAGCATATAATGCTCCAACGAAGATAATGGATATTGTCGCCAGCAGCAGGGATACGAGGAAACCCCACCATGGCAAAGTGGAGCCACTTTTGTATAATACGACCAGCGCCATCACAAACGAGACCACGAATACAGCACAGTACCAGCTATTTGGGACATCTGGGTACTGGGGCGCGAAACCGTTCAGTCTCAGTCATTGGAGCCGTATGGAGCAGAAGCTTACCTTAAGCATTTGAGCATAGTGAGGGTCTATATCCTCTGCCTTGACCTTCTCCCGCATTCCATCGTCCGTCCAGAACTTCCAGTTAAAATTACTCCATGTAAATTCTTTCCATTTCTTGCAAAGGTTGGAGGGTGATATCCAGGTCCAGGCATCACGCAGATCCTCGCGGTTCCAAAGGAGCAAGTGGGTGAAGGTAGCTCCTAGACCCATGTTTGTGGCAATAAAGTATATGACCCAAGTTCCGGCATAGTATGGCAATCCCTGCTCCGCAAGGAGAGTCGGGTCGACTTCATAGTTTGAATTCAAGATTAACAATTGGTCGTACACGGTGCCGTTCCGATAGAACAAGAGCTGAGAGAGCTGCAAATTGAAATTAGTGCGGTAACTAGTATATAGTATGCCAACACGCACAAATGGGAAATTTTGTGACTCCCATATGTTGTTGTAAAAAACGGAAACAAAAACGACACTGAAACGAACATGTGGATGAGGTGATGAAGTATTTATTTGAACACCCACATGCATAAAATATACGCGATGAAGATTGAGATCTATCGTCCCGTTAATCATGCACAATTCTTGTGGTCTGCCTTTAACCTACCTGAGCCTTCAAAGGGATTACCATGGGGTTAATTGCAGGGGAGATGTACTACAGGTTGGGAACGTAGACACAGCATCACAATATCAATCATGAGCAAAACATACCTGCCAGTCCAAACAAACAGAGAGAATACCGAGCCCTTCATTGCCATTGCTTCCACCAAAGAGTCGGGAAACAGACGCATTGTTCGGAGCAGCAAGGCAGAATATCGAGAAACCGGTGAGAAGGGGGAATATCCACTCCGGGAAGAGTTCCCAAATGAAAATACTAAGGCCACGTAAGCTGCCAATGGAGAGACTGCAAGAGTGCAACTTACGCTGCGAAGACAAGATAGAATACCTTGAGTCTACGTCGAGCAATTGCACCATCACGAAAGAATGCGTCAAACATCGATATGAGTGGAAGCACTTCAGGATAAAGCATCTTTGAAGGATACAGCAGAGTTGCTTGCTGCACGTCAGGGAACATGTCACCGAGTGTTCACTGGTAGACTTACATCTCAGCACACCACCGATGCCATAACCAAGGAGTTGACTGGAAAACAGCAAGAAGATGGAAGTCGCGGGGTCAGGGGTGATATTGTAGTACAGTCGCTGGACCGCAAGGATTTCCGTTGCAAGGGCAGAGTTTGCTGCTGCACCGGCCATGATAACAATAAAAGCATTCTCTTTTTTGTTGAAAGGATGCTAGAAAGAGATTAGACGAAGAGCAACTTTAGAGCGAATAAAGACTACAGGATTCAAGTACCGTAATAGACCGCGGCGAGGAATGACTGTTTCCATTGCAAATCCAAGAATGTAGGAGATAACCGCAAGGAACATCGAAGACACCAAGATAGTTTGCTATAAATGACGAGATAAGACCAATAGAATGAACGAGGGGATTGTGATGCGGCTTACCGGCTTAAAATAATAGATCTCAGCTATTTTGTATTAGAGGTAGGAGATACATGGTGAGGTAGATGAACGTACCCAACGAACTACCGAAGGCAGAGAGGCCAATACCGAGGAAGAAGGCACGGAAGGTCCATGGATTGTGAGAGGGATCGTCATCGACAGAGATGACGTGGACTGCGATATCACGTTCGCTGTGGAGGACGGTGTTTGAAGCGTCATTCAAGGGTGGATTTGATGCGGCTTCAATGTCTGCCTTCGCGTTGTATAGCTTTTCATCCCTTTCAGATGACTCACTACCGTTGATGGTGGCCAGCTCGTTAACCGTGGCGAGAGCGCTGTCAGGGTGAGCATCAGAACCTTGACTCTTCATGTGTGGATATCTTAGAGATGAGAAAGATGGCCATTCTGATGACTCCTTAAGTATGTTGGTAGCGGCGCGAGGTGCTAATTTGAGTGTTGCGATTCGCGAAGCAGGTAGTGATTGGCACGGCCCGGCTTGGCCCAAAAGCCCCCGCTCAGGCCCGGCTTGAAGAAGCTTGGGGCTTATTAAAATTTTGAGCCAAGCCCTGACAAGAGCTCAGGGCTGGCTCGTGCTTAAGTCAGGGCCCAGTATAGACAAGAAAGTGTAGCATTATTGTAGGAAATAAACCTAGTCAATTGTAGTTATAGTCATCTCGCTGTACTCATCCACATTACCCAAGCTCTCGTCGTCCGTTAAACCCACAATATCGTCCCAAACCTCACTTGTTATGTGGTTTGGTTTCACATCAGATTTATACATTAAGCCATCTACCTCTGACAAAACTGATGGGTCATCAGAGATCAAGAGATCACAGCGTCTGAAACACTTAAGACATTGCAATCAGTGGTGGGAACGCAGTTCAGGCGTGGTTGCATTCTCAGAATCCCGTAAGCGAGCCGATAGAATGGCTATCCGTTTCGGACGAGCTGTGTTATCCTCCATGTAAGCGGAATTAAATGGGGAGGAGTAAAATTAATCTTCTATTATGTCCGAGGTACTGCACTTGGTAGCTTGAGTAACTGTACAGTACTTGTGCCGGTTGGCACGTTACCCCTATCAGAACCCCGGCCTAGGCCGGTGTCCAAGGGCTTTCTGGGCCTCAAGCCGGGCCACGAGCCTGGGAAAGCCCTTCTAAG
>JBBPKD010001152.1:0-11326 GCA_038089075.1 Singerocomus inundabilis
CACACGCGATCTGGTATTTTATCTTACAATACCTCAGCTTAGTTCTCCCTTGTCTTATCTAGTGTTTGCAACATTAGTTTGCTGGCTAGATCAAGGTCCCCTAAGTCTCCCCTCAGCCCTAAGTCCTTAGCCACCCACAGGCTAAGCTCCTCAGTTCTTCCCTTCGTCTAAGGGAACCTTGGTATGCCTTAGAACCACACCGGAGACTTACACATTCGTGCAAGGGCTATGCTCATCCTTACCAGGGCCAAGCATAACAATCTCATTCTAGTGGGTCCCCCCATTGGCAGCCCCCTCTCTCATTCCGCATTCCCCTCCCTGCTGTCCAGCACTTCTACTATCTGATATCTTATGGTTTAGCCCTGTAGCAAGAGTATCAGGTCACCTGATAAGACATGGTGGTTTAGGGTTAGGCAGTGTAGCTCCCTTGCATCCGCAACAGATAGAGTATATACTATCTGTGTACATTTTCTTAATATTTCTTAAAGATGAATCTCACTGGTTCCTGGATGTTTTTCATCAGAAACAGGGATGTTAATGCATAGATATGAAGCTGACAGAGACAGAACACCTTTTTTTCAGAAAAAAAAAGTACAAGATTCTATAGAAGGTCTATTACAAGCTATATCCATGAGTGTGAACCATTGCTTGCATTGTGTGTTGCAGCAGAATGCATTTTGCATTTCTAGGGCATTTTGCAACACTGGTCCCACAATAGTACCCCTACTTGAGGCAATTTTGATAGTGGATAGTTGTGAAGCCATTACTTTCAGTTGTAATACATCTTTGTGTCAAAGTTCACTCATCTCCAACTCTCATTCAAATCTGCTGTCAGTGCTCTGAGATTGAAGTTTCAGTCCCCGAACCTACTGGGAGTGTGACCCGATGTGACGGATATTTGCACTACATGAGCAAGACATTGAAAGGACCATATACTTCTAACACGAAAAAGAAAAAATCTGATAAAAAGAGAGGTGATGTATTAACACATACTGTATCTGTAGTATTATTCCAAGGGATGTAAAGGATGTTGTTGAGGTGTTAAAAATAAAATACCATGTTTTTTGCACTAAGGAAGCAATGATAGTATGTCTTTTTCACTTCCCATCCTCTACATTACAAGCATTCCTTTATTTCTTGAAAACAAACAATCTAATATATCACAGTGCACTTTAAATCTATAACAGCTACAGTATCTAAATAAAGATATGTTAGCCAACAGCACAGAACAATGCCAATGCCAGAGGCGGCCAAATCACACCTGTGACATAATCCACTGTCGATGGCGCTGCCAGCTGCTAGCTTCCGTGAGCACGAGCGCCTTGAGGTCGTCCATGGCGAACGGCAACCGAGGGTCTGCCTGAAGAGCTCCAACAACGTACGATCTAAAAAAAGCCAGCAACCGCAGGTACCGGCAAACGGTCACGGGTTCAACACATATACACGTATACAGATGAAACCGCTTGCGCACGGGACCGGAGGACCAGGGTGCACGCCACACGGAAAAGGAAACTCACATGACCGTGCTCTCCTTGAGCGGCTCAATGCGGCCGCCGGTCCGCAGCGCCATGCACATCTGACCAAGCGGCATCTTGTCGACGTGCCATAGTTTGTACGCACGGAGCTGTTGTGGTCGTGGCGGCTCGGGGATGCAGTAGCTGGGCACGGACAGTTTCTTCGCAGGTGCCTGGTTTTGACGCTGTACGACAGTTCGAACAAGCGATGTAGGGTCAGGTTTGAGTTTGTGAGGGTCAACTTGACGCGCGTATGTGGATACGTCGAGGGTCTTTCCGGCTTGAGCGGCAATCTCCTGCAGTCTGGCGTACACCATGAGCGCAGAGTGACAGTCGTTTGCCGCGTCTGGGTAGGGAAGGAAAGGAAATGAGCGACATGTGTCCGACGCTGTGAAATGGAAAGACGAGACCGCGCTTACATTCGACCATCTTACGTGAGAAAACGGCCTCCCAATTCGAGGTACGTACTTGACCCTTGCGAAGCGTCCTGCCGAGGTACATGGCAACCATCTTTGCAAGACTAACGATATCCCGATTGTAGATAGAGCGGAACTTATCATCAGCCTTGGTAGCAAAGGCACCGAGCTCTACGAGCCCCTTGGCTTGAATTCCAAAATCTCGGAAGAGTTTTTCACCGTCGTCTGACAGAGATAGATCATCATTGAGAGGGGATCTCGTTACTGTCATCATTAAACTCACGCAAGATGTTGGCACCGGTTTTCACTGTGTCTGCGGACTCAATGACCTCCTGTCAATGTGACAGGACTCAAATAACGAACAGTACAACAGCCAGCAATGATCGACTGACCAAAACCTTCCTCGGAAACCCTGTTACATAACATTAATTTGAGATGCCCCCGAGTGTCGTAGTAATTCGAACGCATACTTTTCATGCCACTGACTTGAATGAGTAAAATCGTATTATGGTCACAGAGCTGCACGAGGGCTGTCCGTCTCTCTTGAGCCCCGGGATGCCACATGACACGCCACTCCATGTCGAAACCCAGTGGGCTGTGAAAACTTAGCCTGGTGCGCCAGATACGAAGCGGCGATGGACGTCTCACCCACTCAAGGTCTGTACGAGAATGTTTGCCTCATTCTCGGTCTTGATGTACACTACGTCCGGGGGACTTGGATAATCCATGAAGGAATATACTGGAAGCAACCGCTCTACTTCGTTCTGCTTGCTTTCTGACGCATTTTGTACCGACGAACTTGACGACGCATCCTTAGTAACTTGTATTGGTTCTTGTGATTTGGCGAATTGACGTTTCTCTTGAATCTGAACATGATCATGAGAGTAGCCGACTGAGGGAACCTTGTCCAGTGGCTCACTGGGCAGAGTGTTCAATGGCTTTCCTCTATTTAGGAGAGGCACTCAACTATGCATGGATTGTCGGGTGGGGTTTGATTTGACGCGTCTTCTTGGAGTGACTCGCGTGGTGTCCTTCTTCCGTCGACTCCCGTGAAATCCTACACGGAGTTGTTGGACGCGTGGTGAGAGTATAGTTTGCTGTTTCTTGACCAGTCAACCGGGTTCCAGAGACCGAAACCTTTGTTGAGAAGTCATTCAAGAACAACGGGTGAACTCTGCACAAGCACGACATTTGATTGACGAGGTGCATACGAAACATGTTCATCATGAACGTACTCCTTGGAGGTCCGCTTCGAACCAGTGCTGGTGGGAATTGTCATGGGTGTTTGTTTGACCGACTTTATAGGTGCGTGAACACAGTGGCCATCAAAGATTTCGATGGACCACTCAGAGCCGTCGTCGTCGATCATGACCGTCCTCATTCTGCAAAAAGAAAACGCGTCGTTTGGGTACAAGACAATGAATTGCAACAGATTTCAGTTTGACTACACAAATGCGAACCTGGTTATCACGTGATGGCGTTACGGCCTCTAATTTATTTCGCGAATCTCACTCCTTGCGCCTCTTAGTGAGCGATGAAATTCTGCCCATTCTGGTTGACTTGGGCCATCGACTGCTGCGATCACCGCCCAAAGCCTTTTCGTTATTGCAATTGCGGCGTAAGAATGTAAAAGAATATCCTCTAAATGGCTATGGTACGTATTTTTATGCACCGATCTTCTCCCTCAGGCAATCACTGAGGCGTGCGCTCGTTCCATGTGGTCATCCACCGCCTTCGATTCTTTATTTCCGGACCACTCTGAGACTTTTCCCGACGGACTTGATGCGCTCCCTGGTATATTCGCACAAGGCACCTCCGCGTTCGCAGGGCCATGAGACAGCGGACCAATGATATTGACGAGGTCGAAATACCGTTGGATGCGACATCTATTACTCATCTCCGTCTGACCGGCCTATTTTTGTAATCACGCCTACTTGCATCGTGACCATTACTCCCTCCTTGGCGGCCCTGCAAAGCGGAATTCCAAATAAGATTTATAACGACAGATGGCGTTTATCTCCTTGCTTTCTTCAAACCCTCCAGTCCCGCCTTACCACCTCGCAAACAGTGTAGCACGTGCTGTGAAAGTCTGATGGCGAACACCGATGTATCTGACACGTCTCTACCCTCCCGTCAAGATACTGTCGTTCCAGACCACTTTTCTGGAGATGGACAACAAGACACCAATGAAAACCTCGAGAATGAACAGTCGTCATCTTGTTCATCTACCTCATCTATCACAAAACACTTTATCGCTTCTTATTTTGTTTCAAAAAGTGGGGAGGTGACATCTGTGGAGTCTGGTTTACAAACATCGCCCTCTGAGACGACGCCCCTGCTCGTTTCTCCGATATCTCACATTGAGCAACCCATCGACCCCGAGTCACACGGGGGCAATGCTTTCTTGCCACTCCTTTGGACAGAATTTACAACGCTCATCAGGTATGCTCTTCCTGTGTTTGGGTTCGTACACTCTGTTTCTGCTTCTTGGCCCACGTCCCTACTGAGGCGGATACTGCAAGTACGCACGTGTTTGAGCATAGTATCATCATGTCCTCAGTGATATCCATCGGACACATATCCACCATTGCTCTCGCTGCTGCTTCGATCGGCTTCATGACTGCCAATGTTTCTGGTCTCAGTATCATTCAGGGGATGGCCAGCGCCTTAGACACAGTCCTGCCGAGCGCATGGACTTCTAGCGAGCCACAACTTGTCGGCTTGTGGACTCAACGTATGGGTATGTGTCAATTCTATCGAACGAGAAACGATAGTTGACTACCGGCACAGCGGTTCTGCAACTTTGCGTGTTGATTGTGAGCTCGACGTGCTAATTACGAGTATCATAGTCACCACAACTCCGTTAGCCCATCTATGTGATTTGGTTCAACGGTGAGGCCCTCCTTCTGGCACTCAGACAAGATCCGGAGGTCGCCAGATACGCCGGCACTTATTTGAAATGGGCCTCGTTGAGTCTTCCCGCGTACTCATTTAATTCAATTTCTCGGCGAGTCCTGTCACTCTCATTGTGTTATGTATGTATGTTGACAAGCCAATTCAGCCGATATTTCCAAGCTCAGGGTAAGAAATGTCGTTTTACGTGCCTGTGGTGTGCTCATTTCGGCATGCCTATGAAGGATTATTCGATGTGCCCGCACGTATCATCGTCTTTGTTGCACCCATAAACATCGCTCTAAGTTATCTGCTAGGTGAGTCATCCCTCGGTTACAACGTCATACGCATTGATACACGACGGGATGTTAAGTATGGGGACCTGATTCAATTCGCCTTGGGTTTATTGGAGCTCCAATTGCGACTTCTATCTCGTATAACCTGATAGCCGTCGCATCTGTAATCTATGGCCTGTTTTTTGTCAAACGCACGGCCTGGCACCCCATCTCGTCACGGTGCCTAACTTCTTTAGGTTCCTTGGTAAAGTTGTGCGTGGGTAGCATTGGTACGGACCTATCATATCTATTTCGTCATTGACTCACCCACCCCTAAACATAGGTCAAGTCGCATCGGAGTGGTGGTCCTGGGAGCTCGTTGGGCGTACGTAGCGCTTCTCTGGTCCACTTTCAAAAGCTCATCGAAAACACGCTTTCAGTCGCTGCCAGCTTGTAAGCAGCAGTGACTTCTGCAGGCATCCATGACTAAGCCAATGTCTGCAGCCTTGGATCCACTTCATTGGCCTCACAGTCCGTGTTGATATCCACAATTTCATGTACCTTCCAAGCTCCGTATGCCATTGGAATCGCTGCTTCTGTTCGGTCAGCTGTGCATATTGTAGTCCATGGCATATCTGACAGTTTTTCAAGCATCGGCAATCTCCTTGGAGAGAAGAATGCGAATCGTGCCGGTATTGCCGCTAGTGCTGCCATGGTTCTTTGTGTCTTCCTTGCGCTATTTTTAAGGTGCGTGCATCATCGTATTGATTTCTATTATATGTAATTGTCGTCTTAAAGCGGCGTCCTTCTGACCTTCCGAGCGACATGGGGATATATGTTCAATAGTGATCCAAGTGCGGAGTTATATGACTTTTGTACCCACGATGATCGCTCATCATACTTACTTTCTTCAAGAGGTTGCGACGCTCGTAGCCGCTGTGCTTCCTGTGGTAGCAGTCGTACAGATATTTGACGACTGTGGTGCCGTAATCTCTGGCATCCTACGGTCGCGAGGCAAACAAGTGCGTATTGAGACTGTGCCCAATTGGTGCTACCCGGCAACTAACAATTGACCCTAGACTCTGGGTGCCGTGATCAATATCAGGTAAGGCTTGTCGATCTGTCTGGCCGTTCAGATCGTTGACTACAACGACGTCGGGGTGACAAGCGCATACTATTGCCTCGGTTTCCCGATCGGTTTTTGGCTGACGTTCTCACATCACTGGGGTCTCTTTGGGTTATGGTGGGGTTTGACCATTGCGATGGTTTGGGTGACGCTGCTCGGCACGTATCTTTGTGTGTCGACGGACTGGCAAAAGGAAGTAGATAAGGTGATTGCGCGCTTGGAGAGCGATAAGGCGTATCAGCAGAGGTTGAGAGATGATGAGTACGCTCCTGCAGACGGATATGACCGTGGGTGATGATGATGCATAATCCCCGTAACGCCAAACGACCATGAAATGAAAGTAGACATACACCGAATTGTTTCTGCCTATCTTGACGCTGTTCTGACAAATCATGTGAAAATAATAGTGCCATGTTTCATTGTTGGTCTTAATCGGTGCCGTGTTTATTTCATGATGCTACCGTGAATTGCAAAATTTTTTGAGTTGTGCTGCGCTGGATGTGACGTTTTGTGACAAAAAAGTTTCTCAACTCCCGTCACGACTTTGAAGGAATAAACTTTGCTGTCAATGCCCCAACCTCTGGATGAACAAGTATGGGCGAATGGGTGAGTAGTTGAGCTTAAATACTGTGAAGGTCTTACAGATTTGATTAGGGGATTGCACATCAAGACACGCGGTCACTGATGTGTCAATGTCCATCTGATCTCATAACTAAAACTCTGTGTTGAAGA
Organism: Singerocomus inundabilis; assembly: GCA_038089075.1. NCBI lineage: Eukaryota > Fungi > Basidiomycota > Agaricomycetes > Boletales > Boletaceae > Singerocomus > Singerocomus inundabilis. The sequence goes on from JBBPKD010001152.1 coordinate 6,956, forward strand.
CTCCTCGAAAAGTACATACGCTTTACTTTACGTGTATCAATGCGGAATCAACAACAGGAACGGTATTTTGGTGTCATGGCGACGATTTAGTGGTGAAACAAGATGGGGAAGAGGGAGGAGAAGGGCACGCTCGATTTCGAATCAACGCCACGGCACGATTTCTAGGGTCGGTGTGGACGGATTCTTGTACGTCTCGTCTGTGACCTTTGGAAATCCGGCATTTCTAACGAAATTGAGAGAGTGTTCGGCGCATGGCCGTCAGCCCACAAAATCCACTTTGAATCTGGGCCTCGAACATGCCTACCATGAACGAATAATACGATGCATCAGCAGTCGGACCATCGTGGACTGCACATCGCAAGAAACCTTGGCACTGGGTGAGAATTGTGAGGGTCCTTCAATTGCGCGCCACCATGTGGCCAAGAGGACTCGGTGCATGCGAATTGTCAATGAACACTTTACGATCGGACAACTCACTTTCTCTTTCTTGTCAACTCCATGTGTTACTCGGGTAGTATTATGGAGGTAGTGAACTCTCGAACGACAAGTTTCCTAGTTTCGAAGTAGCTGGGAAGTTCTAATCTGGTCTTGTGTTGCTTACGCATTTCACCATTATCTGAGTGGACTAATGTCCCCAGCTTCGCGACGAATAATACGTCTGAGATCCTGTGAGCTGCAGAGCGCGTATTGTTACGATTTTCTAGAACCTGATTGATTGGCAGGTGCACTGTATGGAAGCAAAAAATTTCGTGAGCTTTCACAACCCCTTGGTTATTATTCGAGATGATGGCATAGCGGTCTCCAGTTTCGCAGAGTCCAGTCTATGAACTAGGATCGAGGGATTTTGTGTGCGCTATACCCATTTACGCTTACTGGGGTGCTAGATCGCAGGGTGAGCAAATGAACTCCGTTTTGGTCATTTCTACCCTTATTTTTTTGAACAAGGAATTTCTGAAACACGTCTACACCATTCCCCATTGAATAATGCGATACCTTTCCGGGCTTCTTGATTTGTACGGTTTTTGTTTTGCCCTTCACCCTCTTTGGACTAGGGTGTGCAGGTAAATGCATTTACGTCACTATTGTCACCAGCGATCTCCTGGGCACAGCGGCTCTTGAATATTAGTCCGGATATTACTCAGAATGATATCGGAACAAGTAGCTGGAGCATGCCCCCCAGTAAAATGTTCTAGACGATTACTCCGAAGCGACTAGATGCACTGTATATGGGGTGGAAATGCACGAACAGATTTTCTGAGACGTAAATTGTGAGCGCTCTCACCGGAGTCGATTGGGGATTGCGTATTTGCCGCTGTGAGAGCTCCGTCTTTAGATGCTGTTCAAACTGATCACTCATGAATGTGCACACCAATGGACATATTATTTGCTTGCTGGAACATCTAGTTAGTATTGCTTTTTAACTTGCTCTGACTACTAGTACTGCGAAAATCCTTCCGTTCCGGGGAGTAGTGTCAGTGGTACGTTACAGGTATGTCTTGACATCTGTCAGGTGTGGGGCATTTTGCAGCTATTATTCTAAAACATTCGAAAAGGTAGCAAACTCAATCAGATTTGGTAGCGTCTAGTTACATACTTCTGGACACACATGCTCGTTACTGGAGCTGACTTTTTAATTCGTGATCGTGAAGAGGATCGAGTGTCGGACGATGGTGGGATCGAAACTTGCCAGTGAAACGGCACCGTCTTGATGATCGTGATCATCAAATCTCATGTCAAGTATACCACAGATTTGGCCGCCATCCACCCAGCTCTCATGTAGAATCACAAAGATGTTTTAAGAAGCGTTGAGGTACTGTTTCATAACCAAATTTATGATAGAGTACGTAGACTAAAGATAGCGGATCACAGGAAGGCGCCTTCGCTATAATGAGCATCCATAGTCGATTGGAGATGCACAGCATGTCATCTATAGTTTTGAGATTGCAGGTTGCATTTTGTTGAGATACGCCGACGCCATAACACACCGAGTGTTCTTGTTATCGACCTGGAATCGCAATCAAGATCATTCCAATTGCGTCGTTATTGGGGGTCGCTCACCTCGCATCGAGCACTCATAGCGCGGCTGCCCATGAGATGAACGTATGTATATCATACTCAAGTTCGGAGGTGCGCCACATTTCCCTAATCTAAGGCCTTCTATAGTGTTTTCTGTGTGTCTGTTGATTAAGATCCAGTAGAATGTGGTCATGCACTTGTTGAAGTACACCTCTATCTCATTACTATCTACTTTGAATGCTCCAGTGTAATTCTATATTTTACTCAGCTCTCTGGCATGAGAGTTAAAAATGTACACAAATACACGAGCTTCAGTGTGCTCGAGGTTTACCCACTCAAGTTCTTTACTGAAACCTATCTACATAATGCCTTAAGATTTAGGTAAATTTCGAACCGTTGATGAAACTTATGGTCGTGACAGGGTGAACACAAGTTGCATAGAAAAAGCTTGCATATCGAGAATGAAAACTGTAAGCACATACATCATCAAAAGGAAAAGTTGGGTGAGAGTTGTGCCATCGGATGGTTTAGGTGGCATTTTACACTTTCATTTAGTCTTTGCGAAGAGGGACCGGCGACTTGCCAATGGATAGCCCATGCCCTTGCGTATCCGGCAAAAGTACATAGCTGTGAACATGAACAAGATCTGTCATCACGCCCTCTCGTCAGTCTCGGTCCAATACACCGCACGTTCCAACCGATGACAGAAAAGACAGAACGAAATCGAAACTCACGTTAAAACCAACAAAGCCGAGAATGAAACCCAAGTCCCTCCAACGGTGTCCATATGATACATTGACAATCGACTGCATCCACTCGTCCGTCGTCCTGAAGGGACAGAACGAGCACTTGGTGGTTGCGTTCGGGTTGATGAGGTAGCCACCTGCGAAGGAGATGTAGGGATCCATGTAGGCGCTGCAATTTACTCCTGAGGGTGGTTCGATCGTGACGAGCTCGGTAGATGTGCAAGTAATCAATTGACCGCCGATAACTAGGGGGACATGGGTCTCTCGTTCGTGAAGTGGATACAACGGAAGGCTTACCGTTACCCAACAGGCTCTCGACAGCATAGGTAATGGGAGAAAGGTGATACATCCATTGCCACCATCCTAGTCTAGGGTACGCTTGCAGGACGCCGGAACTGTGATGTTACCATCCATCTGTCAGCATAACTGAGACACGGCATGCTAAAAAAGAGCGAGCGTACAAGATAGTGACGAATGAGAACAATACAGTGCACAACGCGCCTGCGATAGTCCCGTTGCGAGAGATCACTGCAATACCTTGCATAAAGGTGGTGTAGTACAACGGAAACACGACACAATAAAAAAGATACGAAAAACCGGCGCGAGACGAGCTGAACCCAGTACCCCAGTACCAGCAGAAAAAGAACAAAGAAGAGGCAAGTATATTCCACGGGAGTTCCATCAAGATCTGCGACACGAGGAACGCTGACCAGGTGAACATCCTTGAGGGACGCTCCCGAACCTCGTATATGGTTCGATTTTCGATAAACTTGCACTGTAATTGTAGTGTTATCGGCACACAGACCGACGGCGCCAAAAAGACCGACTGCATTCAAAGAACATGAGCCGACTCCTTGCGAATGAAATGGCACGTGAAAGGTACGCACAAATAGTTTATACTGACAACCCTGCAAAGAATTTGGCATGCGAAAGAACGTGAACCCAGTAGTGACACCAACAACAACGAAGACGATCAACTTCGAATAGATATACATCGGGTTTCGCCAGTAACACACATGGCCGCGGTGAGTGAGTAATACGAGTTGCTTTATCCAAGAGCTCGCAAACTCGGAATGTGTCCCAATGGCCACGGCGGGAAGAGATCGTCCCCCTCGTTGAATACGTTCAATCTCGAGGTCCAGTCTCGCTGCCTCAGGAGAGTCTCTCCAAACCTGGTGCCAGTCTGTCGTACATGTTGCTGTGGCACCAGCCCCGATAACGTCCAACATGTACTCTGCCCTGAACAGTCCACACAACTCATTTAGCTAGAGATACAGCACTAAGAATCACATTACTTACGGATTTGCACCGGCAGCACAACAAGGTGCGCCATTTCTTTGGAAATACTCGATTATTGACATTGAATGCTCGCCAATATCGCCAAAATAGACCGTTTGTCCACCCTTGCGGAGCAACAGCAATCTATCAAATACCTGGAAGAGTTCGCCAGACGGCTGATGGATTCTATGCACATCTTGTCAGCGAATATATTAAACGCAATGTTCGTAAACAACACTTACGAGCAGAGGATAGCCTGCCCATTATTAGCAAGATTACGAAGGCACTTCATGATAGCCCATGCAGACTGCGAGTCGAGACCAGATGTGGG
>JBBPKD010001153.1:0-11323 GCA_038089075.1 Singerocomus inundabilis
GTCGTGTATTTTAGACGACTTGTTTATGATTTTTTCTTCCCAATAAAGTTGCTTCGCGAAAACAAAGGAAAAGAAAAAAAAAGAGTAAAGGTGGCGATAAGGCCGATTATTATCCACCTCGCTTCGGACACCGCCGTTGACGAAAGCAACTCGAATTGAATTTTCCGCCATTGCGACGCCCCTTTATATCTAACAAATGCGGAATTGCTGTTGCACGCACTGGCCGAGAGGTGTGTCAGGAAATCGTCGCTAGCGGGATGCGCGCGCGATCCGCCAACTCGGGTAACAAGGGGACGTGACCGGGAACCTGACGAGGACCAGTCAGGACCGTCGTTGTGAAGGCTCTTTCGAAAAACTTGACCACCCCACGGCTCTCAAAGATCTCGCAGAAGTTCAAGTGATTAGTGTGAGGTTCAGGGACACCTGGGTCTGGAAAGATAACAGGTATTCGTTCTCGAACCAGATCGGATGGAATCCCTCGAGGAGGTTCCGAGGCCCTAGCGCCGCCCAGCTCAGAGGACAGGCCATACAGATACCAAAAGGGAACAATCATTCGACACAACCACTGATAATCAGCAAAGAGGACTATGTGAGTGGGATTATACGTTCCCAGTTCGAGCATTTTCCTGAATGCATATAGCTTCGGGATGGGTTATGACATGGACAACGGGGTGGGAAGCATTCAAGCTCGCTGATCAAATGCGGAATAGACGGAGGAGATCAACGGTGATTATCTAGGCGAGACGAACGTGGGCCCACAGAGGTCGGGAAGGCGCACAAGTTGCATACATGATGATGGCATGCGTCAACGCTTCGTGGCGCCTTTCGTCCGTCCCCCTGTCCCGCTTTATTTTCCTCCCTCAGGACACCCTCGACACTCATATGGCGAATAAGGCGTGCGCCGCCATCGGATCGTGACGCGCTGAAGCGTACTTTATATGAACATCAACTTGTTCAAAGTAGAGATAACGTGGAGCTCTCGCAAGTAGCACGATGGATAAATTTTTTTCATTATGCGCTCTCTACCCCCGTTTTCATTTTGTGCCAGGTGGGTCTGGAATTTCTGTCTTGACGTATGGTCTAGACCGCCGTTTGTTCCCCGCGGCCGTGGCATGAGCATTTCAGATAGATAAAGGTGGCACCTGGTACCAGTATGGGCGGGAATACCTGCGCTATTTATTTCGGACCCGGCTATCTCCTCTCCTTGACTGTACTGGTATGCCCACTTTCCGTGTTGAAAGAGATCAAGGTCCTTCCAAGTCGGCGTCCTTCCCAGTACCGTGGCTTCATTAACAATTGTACCCATTCGTGCCATCTCACCAAGGCGGTGACCATCTACACTCGGAACATTTTTTTCTGGTCTCAGAATCACCACGGCCACTAGTATTCACACCGTCCAAGAACCAGCATGGCATAACCACTGTCTTGTCGTGCATGCAGTGATCCGAGGGGCCTCACAACCCCTTGATCTCTCGGATAACGCTTCATGCAGCACCGAGATTCCCCTTATAGGTTCCGAGTTTCGGTCACTTTTTTGTAAGATTACATTGAAGATGTGTGGCTGCACCTTTCCATGCGCTGTCTGGTATACGCCGTGGAGGAGGTGCGTTGTATTCCTCGACACGTCGACTATGAAGGACCACATGTTCACTCCCATTATGGATTGAAACCCGAAACTGGCCTTCGACACCCCCGTTCCGGGAAGCACAACTTGGGTTCAAGCTGTTGGAGATGCAGCTGTCCCTATCTACGATCACATAAGCCGGAGTATGATACGACGACGATCTGTCTTCCTTCAAGCTCTCACGCAAACACAATATATTTTGTTTCCTGATCCTCGAGCTCGAACTTGGCCACAAGCTGCCAGAGGTGCGATCCACCTGAAACAAGGGTTGCAATTGAGTTGAGCTGATGCTCGGAACTCGAGCTCCTCAATGCATGTTCATGTTATCGACGCTTCTGTGGGGTCTCTTGAGCCCCGATTCACTGAACATCGAACATGCGTGATTCGCCCAGCAACCTTGCGTAACCCGTGACACGAGAGCCTGAACAGCAGGCTCTCTGGATGTCCCACTGTTCTTCAAACGATATTCGCATGATTTTACGATCGTACGAACACCAAACTTGAGGTACTATACATTCAAAATGCGGGTCATGTACAGTGAGTAGGCAACAGCAGCAGTAAAACCCAGTGCAATTAGTCCAGTTCGTGAATGAACCCACCGTCATAAATGTTCGTACACAAGAGGCAGTAAAGGAAAAGAGCCAACAAATCATGCACAAATTCACATCCAACGAAATTAGTGCGCTTAACGTGATCGTAAGTGGTCCGTATTTCAAAAGTCAGTTCCAAAGTTCGCTCAGGAGAAGATGAAGTAGAAGATAGTAAACGTAACACTGAGATACGTCCCCACGCTTGGAACATGTTTTTGCCATGCAGCGTTTGACTGCGTCGATGATGGGGTGCTTGAGGACGTCACAGTAATTGTCGTAGATGTATGAGAAGACGTTGTTTGACTTGGTGCCGTGGTAGTCGGTGACACGCCAGTTGTCGGCGAGCCGGTCATGGGTGTGGAGGATCCGCCAGAGTCACCGGAGGAATTCGGATTGGCTGGAGGTGTGGTCGAAGCAGGTGTCGACGCAGTAGGGGAAGACGAACCTGACGAACTCGTCGGGAGAGGGATTGGAGGCAATGAGGTCGTTACAGTTTCAGACGCATCGTTGATAATCGTGAACTCGGGGCTTGCGTTACCAGAATCACCGAACACTGCCATGAGCAATGAGCATGATGGTCTATCGTACAACAGTGCGATGGCCACTTACGAACAACAATGTAATCTGACCGGGTGGGGACATTAGGAACCGAGATTTGAACTTGCCCGACAGAATAGTTGATGTTAGTGGCAAGAGGGGAGTCTGGGTAAGTCGTCAGCATGTGGTCAGAGCTACAAGAAGGTCATTTACTCAGCATCAGGTTCTCGCTGTTGTTGTACATGTAGCCAAGAACCAACTTTCCAATCGGGTTGGTCTGGTTCACCGGCAAGTTGGCAGTGCTCCTGCAAAGGAAGAACATGTGTATCCCTGTGTGCGACTGAGAGGAACAAGCAGCCTACCAGGTCACCGTCTGTGTCTGCCCAACGTGCCAAACAGTGTTAGCAGTTGGGTTCGTGATAGGTGGATCTACGACGTCTCTCGGCACTAGGGGCAGAGCCAAAACAGAATGAAGTAGATACACCAAGAGGAGAGTAAACGTGGACATCACCCTAGACTGTTTGGTGAGGAGGAGGGGGGGGGGAAGTCAAGGGACTTCACCGGAACAAGCAGCTAATGTCGTGCCGTTATATTGGCAAGGCGTGTGAAACGGTCGACTGTTTCAGGACCTGGCTTGACGACCCAGCTTGATAAATGTGGAGTCCATGTACGTAGAGCCTGCCAAGTGTCAATCCATGTCTCGTAGGTATTCAGTCCTCAGCGATCACATTGCCAATGACCACGTCCGTCCATCACCCGGACGTCCATCAGGGTTAGGAATGCTGGACGATCCCTCCAAGCTAGGCTGAGTCGTCGCCAGGTTGGTAGAGATATGTGTATGGTGGCGTTAGAGCGGCACCGACATCCGTCATCCTGGTCCTCAGGTTCTCAGGTCTTGCCGGGTGGGTTGGGTGTGTCTGGAATCTCAGCCAGCACCCTTCCATGGGCACCGAAGCCCACTGATAACGGAGATGACTGCCGCATGGTATACTCTGGCCTTGTGCCATCCTCCACCCTCGCACTGAGCCGAGCATGATGACTTTGCTGACGCGCACACAGGATCAGAACATAGGTACATAGCTTACAGCAAGTTCTCTTCACAAGGTACCTACGCTTGTCTGATTTCCCGCGTTGTCTGTGGTGTTCTCCACTCTGACAGCGACGAAATGGTGGCCGGTAACAATAAGCCGTTCAAATGGAGTGCAGCGGTGCCTGTGATTGCTTCAACTTCACATGGTATTGTATCTCCATCTGCTGTAGTTCCCCTCGCATTCATTCATGTTTCGGTATCATAGATCGGCCTTGCGGTTTCCTCGGAAGTAGGGTGCCATTTTTACTTATCATCACAATCAGAATCGCTCCCTGTCATAACGTCGGTACTAATGTGCGCAGCTTAGCGAGCAGGATGCCAAGCTGGTACACGTATTGATACATCCTTTAAAGGGAGACAAATGGTCTCGTGAGTACGCTTACACTGCACACCTTGGAGCATTCACAAATATTAATCCCAGGCGAGGCGTCCCTGGAACATGAGGGTCAGTGACGTCTACATCAAATCAAAAGGGCATGGGCCCCACCCCTTATCCCATAATTTGTACCTCAATCGTATATATTGCTTGTGCTATCATTCACATTCGCTTCAATCCTCTGTTCACCACATACTTTCCATTCCATCAAGAACCGTCCAGCTCGATGCTTTTCGCCGAGCTACTTCCCTGCCACCAAGCACCGTAGTCCGGTCGAAGCTTGGACTCAACACCGTGGTCTGCCATCTTCTTGCCTCGTGTATCAAGACAAAGTTTGCCGATGCTCCAACGAATGGTACGAGACTGTCAGTGGCATCCCTACCCAATTGTCCAGCATCCTCCGTAATGCCGATAGCCTCTTTTGAGGTAGTGGACACTGAGCGCTTATTTTGCCATCAAGTTCAGTCTGTGCGAGAAACCAAGTTTGAACCACTCACCAGAAGCTCCCTCCATCCCGATTCGGTTCCGACTTGGAAGAGCCCCACTTCCAGACAAGTCAGTGTCAGTGGATCGAGGTACCCTTGAGGCGTGAATGCATTCTCCACGTTATTCACGCCCAGTGCAATATGGATGCCGTGATCTCGCCAGATCCTGGCAACGTCAAGCGTCCGTTCTGCGAGTGGAACACTTCGCGTTCCATTTGAATTAGGTCGACCCATCATATAGATGTCGCTCTGCGGCAAGGCGACAATCTTCAGAGGGAGCCCATCTAATTCGGTGCGCAGCTTCGACCACTCCTCCGTTGAGAGCATCCCAAGCCTCGTAGCGTGGCCGATCGTGACACGTCCATTCCCAGCGCTTGCTTTCGTCCATCCAATTTCCCTCATCTGACGCAGTACTTCCCACACCATCGGCTCTGCATCAGCATCAACATTGTAGTCAAGGTGGAAATCGGCGTGAAGATCGTAGTCCCGAGCTAAGTTGAGAATGTGTGCAATATTCATGTGTGCATGCTTCCGGGATGGTTCGACCCACGGCGCGGACCCGACGACCGATATCCCATCACGAGCGAGCGCAGTTCGGAGCAACGTAAAATTACTCCCTGCTATCTCGGCTGTAGCTGATGGATATAATGCTTCCTGGGCAAAGGCTTCCAGAATTCTAGGTGTTAGCCTTTTCCGCGAGGCGCGGGTCACAGCACCCACCGACAATTTGAATATTGCACACGCCTTGCCACTCGGATTTGACCTTGAGGCCGGTGTCTAGACAAGCCATCCCAACGGTTGCATCAATTTCGACGTATGCTCGCATCTCCGTGACGCCAGCCTCGACGCTCTGGCGCACAAGCCGCGTAGCACGAGCGTGGAGATCTTCCAAACGGTCTGGGAATCTAGCCTTGGCCTTGTTGGTCACTTGTAGGGCCTCAGAGAGGGAGCTTACAAAGGCCATAAAGCATGCGAGCATGCGGTTATATGATCACACTCACCCTGTCAGGAGTGGATCGCATTGTTCCATAATGAAGCACTTGTCTAGGTGAATATGTGCATGACATAAACTACGGAGAACTCGAGTAGACTCAGCATTTGTTTCAAGTGAGAAAACTGCTTACGATGGCAAAAGAGTTCCTCCGTTGCCTTGAATCGTGGTGCAGTCGCTGCCCGCTGTTGCCAAGGGAGGCGCAACTCGGTTATCGGAGGGAACGACGCTGAGCACACGTCCATTGAGACATTGGACGTCCCAAAGCCGGTTTGCCAGATCTGCATCTTCGTATGCCAGATGGACATTAGTTATGAGCGTCCGCTCCTCCTCCATATTGTCCTGGCTACTGAGCGTGATACCTGGAACCGTAGAGATGTGTTGGCAGGGAAAAAGTGCCCTTAGTCATTTAGCACTTTGGTGCTAGCAATAATCTAATATCGAGGATGAAATTAGTTGTAGGACATTTCCGGTCCCTGACTGGTGGGAGACCGATAACAAGAGGTGGGAACAACCAACTCATTTCCATCAAGAGATCTCATGTTCACCTATCTCGACCTGGGAGTCAGTTTACAGAGCTAAGCTATAGAAAGGATGGGTGCTAAGTAAAAAGTCAACGAATATCAGCCCCAGTATCATCGAATCAAGATGCCAAAGTTGACCGGAGCCATTCCACTGTCTATGATAGGTTATCTTCGAACCCCGCCTTGATTTCCTCGTAGGCAAGGTTTGGGCGACACAGAAAGCCATGGACAATTCCCATATTGTGAATTGGATGTGAATTGAAGTGACGAACTGAACTCACCCCTGTAATCTACGAACCCATAGGGAACGAGTTTCCCCTAAGGTATCTTTGCGTGCTGCGAAAATTACTCCAGCCTTTGAGCGCATGGCCCGAGAGAATGCCACGTCGAAGTATCAGCTATTGCCGGATCAAGACCAATGGTCATGGACCGATGTTCTGAGCAAGCTCATGCAATTGGCACCTGAGAAAACGGTGTGCTGAAGCTGCGTGAACGAGTCAAGCAATGCACGCACCCACGTCAATAGAATTGATCGACGCCTCTGCCAACAAAGAAGGGTGACAGAGCACGACTCCGTCAAGAACTGAAACGAATAACAATGCCAGCACCAAAGCAATATCTGGTGTTCAATAGATATTTGCACGGATAACATAGTTATCATGTCCTACAGCACCATACCTGTGATATATGCACTGCTCACGGATGTCTTTGACGAACTAGAAGAAAGCAAGCAGGAGTCACCAGGTCAGCCTGGACAGAGACATACCTTGGTGGCACGAGGAGTGACAACGGATGGACGTACAAGGTAGAAGGTCCGAATATTTGATACGAGCGAACAAACGGAGCATGTTCAGGGACCAGGACAGTCTGCAAGCAACTGAGCCTCTATTCCGTCCGGTTTGAGCATAAGTTGGCCTGAAAGTGCTAGTGTGTTGAGTTGAGGGTGGAGCAAGCCTGGATGATTGAAAGATAGTATAACCATTGAATAAATCAGGAACACAGACACGACATCACAAGCAAGCTCCTTGGCGATCTTGTCTGCGACATGTAAATTGCTATTAACCAGCTCGAGCCCGAACACATCGGTGCATCGAACGTTTTTCCAAATCTGTTGCATCGAAGACTCCCGACACAAAGTAAGCATCCACACCATTCACCTTTTTGACAGTTCCGGTGTGTCAAGAATGGACCCTTTGATGCAGTCCAAACAACAGATCACCAGTAGCAAACGGGGGGCAAGAATCATGACGAACAATAAATTCGCTGTTGAGTTCGGCTCCCTAGTAGTATGGTTGTATAAAAAAGAGGCCGAATAGTCTTCTATCGCCGTCATTCAATAAAAGGCGGTACTACTGCTCTTCAAGCTTCAAGACTCAGTGTACGAGATCCCGGCCACATAAAAACCCAGCTGTGCACTTTGCAGTTACCGAGCGGAAATTATTTGTGACAGCCACGTGATTTGTGTGACTGCCTGTTACTTTATGGTTATTATCAGGACTATATATGCCCCATTTCATGTTTTATGTACCACCCTCGAATTAGATATAAATATATTACATGTATATTAGCTGTACCTCAGGGTTAGGGTTACTTATTTGATACTCTTCACAATTGCCAAGATGTATGAGCACTGAACCAGGTGCATAACCTGTTGGATTGTTACTCTAGGGTCCAGATGGAAGCTTTGGCTTAGAAAAACCTGTGAACAGTTTATGGGGAGTGAATTGTTGAACTTGGTGAATTGACACTACCAAGTTGCCAGCTACTAGCTACAAGTAGATAGCATTATATAGTAGCTTATATCTACAGATACATGAGTATACTGTACTGTGAGAATGCTGTCATAGATCAAAGCTCAGTCATGTGTGGATTGTGATGGACTTGATATATTTACCTATCATAAATCAAAGCTAACTATAAGTTAGCATAAGTAGATATAATAAGAGTATTATGAACTCACATCTTTCCCTGATCACATGACCTTTTCATCCCTTCACATTGTCACCTCTTCACCCTGTCACATGATCACATCTCATTACCTCTTCACCACTTTACAATATCACACCAATCATCACATCTACAATCAATCTTTCATTCCACTCATCTCTGCCTATTGTGACTGCATGGAGAAACACTGAAAAACTATAATGGAATGATACATGTACTGGTAGTATGACTTGTTAGGGGATGTTCATGTCACTGCTAAGTGGCTTTGACTGGCTGGACTGGTAGATGGTAGAATAAGAGTAATCTCTAGTGTGAACTCACTTCTTTGCAGACAAATATCTAAGTGGATTAGGCTAAGGGACAGTAGCTAACAAGAGTCCCTTTATATACTATAGATACATGTGCATGGATCAAGCAGTGCATGAGAAAAGAAGAGATAGAGATTAAGTGTTGAGCTTTTATCAAATGGAAGAGAAGAAGAGAAGCCAGCAGAAATGAAAAAGAAGTATGCCATGCCTAATGTGCATGTGAGAAGCACAACATATGTACAATGCATGGTGTGGCAGAATGGAAGTGGAAGCATGACCCTGAATATGCAGATGCAGATGCCATATGAAAAAGTGAAATGGTAAAGAAGTAAAAGAGTGACATGTGACTGAGTAAAAGTGTGAAGATGTGAAAAAGTCACATGATCTGAAAGATAAGATGAGATAAGAAAAGGAAAGGGAATTGTACAAGTGTTTGAGCAGAATCATAATACTGTGTTATGAAACGGGAATTGTACTTGCAATTTCCATGACTATCTTTTCCCTGATCATGTGACATCATCAACCCTCCACACATCATGTCTTCACCCTGTCACATGATCACATCTCTTTACCTCTTCACCCTTTTATGACTTCACACCGATCACTACCTTCCGATTATCACCTACAGGCCTACACGCCTTTCTCATCTCTGCCTTTCCATTCGATCGGTACGATCACTAATGACCCTGCAGGATCGTTGATCGATCTCTGCCATGATCCCTTCCCTGATCTTTCACATCTTGTGATCAATCTTCCATTTCCTTCCTTCTACCATGAGGTATGCTTCTAACCTTCTTCACCTCATGACTTACATTATGTTTGCATTGAGGCCAGCCTTACTGCTGCCTCACAGACATTACCCCTTACCCTAGTACTATATACAGTAATACTGTATACCCTAGACCCAGTCACAGCTTGGTCTGTGCACAATCATGTAACGTATATAAGGGGTTATGAGTTGGCTGGTATCCCCCCAGCCTAATCCACTTGTTACCTCTCCTATTCTGCCCTCACCAGTGGCCTAGTGAAGTTAAGCATGGCAAGTAGCAAAGCGCTATTTGCCCACCTGCCAGCAATGGTACCTGGGAGTGAGACACTTTGGAGATAAAGCCAACCTCCCTCCATCCCAGCCAGCCAGAAGATCCAACTTATATCCCAGTCAAGTCATATCCCAGATCTTGCAATATGCAATCCAGTCACTATATGTTTACTAAAAACCATAATCCAGTGGCCGATGTAATGGTCAAGGCCAAGAGTGCCTTTAGGGTAGTTTCCTCCAGTTAACTACACAATCACCCAAGTACCTCTTAGATATGAACACGATTATGCTGTCATATAGGTGCCAGTATTAGAATGAAGACAGAGCATCATTGCAATAGTACAATTGCTACTATAGCAGTGCAATAGTCCACTAGGAGTTCAATAGTAGATGCCAGAACTGACAATGGTCCTCTCATTAATCCTGCACCCCCATACCTGCTGTCCAGCACTCCTCATATCCGACATCTTGGTTCAGTCCCCATAGCAAGAGTACCAGGTCACCCGATGGGATATGGTGGTTTAGGGTTAGGCAGTGTAGCTCCCTTGCATCCGCAACATACTGCCTTATCCTCCAATTGGTATGATCATGCATAACCCTGCAGAATCCTTGTGTTATGAAATGGGATTTTACCTTAGAATCCCATGACTATCTTTTTTCCTGATCATGTGACCCTTCTGTCCCTTCATATTATTACTCCATCACCTGTCATGTTTTCACACCTTCACACTCTTTACCATTTCACGAATCACACTGATCATCAATCTCTCCCTGATTATCACCTACAGGCTATCATGCCTTCTTCATATATGATCAACCCCTCTAATCAGTATGACTCCTATCATGACCCTGCAGAACTCTTGATGAGATCTCTGCCACAATCACCCCTCTGATCTTTCACACTTTGTGATAGATCTTCCATTCTTCATTCTTGCCTTGTGGTACACTTCTGATCTTTCTGCCACAGGCCTTACCTTTACATCGAGGCAGCCTAGCTGCTACCTCATGGACTAAACCCCTTACCCTAGCATAGCTACCATTAATTACCGTATACCCTAGACCCATCCTGTATCTGTATATAAGGGGTTATGAGTTGGCTGGTGTCCCCCCAGCCTAATTCACTTGTTACCTCTTCTACCCTGCCTGCAAAGGTGGCCTAGTGTTGTGAATGTTACGACATATTCTCCCTGATCACGTGACCACTCTGTCCCTTCACCATTTCACTCTTTCACCCTGTCACATTTTCACATTTTCACACTCTTCACTCTTTCATGACTTCATGACACCACACCGATCACTCCTATCTTCTTGATCATCACCTACAGGCTGCAATGCCTTCTTCATATATGTTTATTCCTCTGATTGGTACGATCATCCTCATGACCCTGCAGAACCCTTGATGGGATCTCTGCCACGATCCCCTTCCTGATCGTTCACACTTTGTGATCGATCTTCCATTTCTCCATCCTTGCTTTGCCCTTCCATTCTGATCTTCTCAGGGCAAGCCTTACCTTTACATCGAGGTTAGCCTTACAGCTACCTCATGGACATAACCCTTTACCATAGTACTACTTACAGTAATTCCCTATACCCTAGACTACAGCGCAGCTTGGTCTGTGCTCTCTCCTGTACTGTATATAAGGGGTTATGAGTTGGCTGGTGTCCCCCCAGCCTAATCCACTTGTTACCTCTCCTACCCTGCCTAGCAATAGGTGGCCTAGTGACGTTAAGTCCAAGTAGTGACGACTATTTGCCCGCCTGCTAGCAATGGTGCCCGGGAGTGAGGTTGTCTGGAGATAAAGCCAACCTCTA
>JBBPKD010001154.1:0-11306 GCA_038089075.1 Singerocomus inundabilis
ATTTCTGACCTCGACTTGATCGATCTGTCTATTCTCTTCGATATGGCTGTCTGAATATGTGCGTTTTGTCTGCCCGGGATGGAGCTACATGCTCATACTTCTTTTTGATATGACAGACCCATCGTGAATATTTGTGGAACGTCAGACGGGGTGTTTTAGATTAGTATGCCGTTTTTTTCGGGCCTTGGAGGCCACCACTATAAGGTCGTTTCAAGACCTAAACTGAGAGGGATGCTAGCTACAGTATATTTTCCAAGCATACCGTTACTACCCATCTGAAAAAGATCTGGACTTAGATAGTTTTGGTCGACCTGACCTGATGTGGTGGGGCAAGATGGCTGCAGTCTTATCAGGACGGGCTGTCCTCGTGGATTCCCAGAGAAGTTTGAGCGATTCACTGAAAGCCGACTGGCAGCATCATGTCGGATCGAACTTGAACTTCGCTTCTTGAATATTTCCTGCTATCACGTCAGTTGGTTCACACCTCCTAATTGCAAAATATCACTCTGAACGGGGATAAGCAATAAAGTGGGGTAGACGTCTCGGGCATAGCGCCCAGAGTTCAAGCGGGTCATACCTTTGGTGCAACTGCGTTATGGGTGCGGGAATCATAATGCTTCTGGCGGGCCTATAAGAAACTGGCTATCGAATCCGAATTTTCATATTCCCAGATAATTGAACCATCAGCTTTGATTCAGCGTGAATACACACGCGACCAATGATAATGCTGTATCTCAATATGAGATATGGGATAGGGTGGCGTTGAATGGTGACTTACTTGAAGGTACCTCTCGGAATTAATTGTGATGCTAGCAGTGTACCCCGAGAAGGCGCAAGCCTAGTACGTCGATAGGATCACCAACGCACACAACAATGTCCACCAGACATGCAGAGTATCAAAAGAGGTCAAATGCAGCTCTTTCATCTTGCTAATGTTTAACTGGTCATAAGGGAGCCTGAACCTTTCGATTCAGTCTTTTGTATCATCCACTGCACGGTCTTCTCGTTCCCTTTTGCTTCATGGCATACAATACGGCCGACGGAATATCAACGACGAGAAGAAGGGTGACCTAGACCAGAGCAGGCGCAGTGTGTGAATTGTTGTACATCAATAGCAAGACACGTGAGCGCCAGATGCTGACAATAGCGGTTCGACAGGTAAACCATCACAAATATCACTTCCCAATGTTCTGATTCGTGGCAAAGATGTTTTGGAGCAAACGTCAGCGATCGGGAAGTTGTGAGTGAATTGGAAAGGCATTACATAAACCGCGACACTGAGCTGGACGCCAGACTGGAGTATAGACAGTCTTCCTTCCAGCACCACCCGGGAAAACGGAGCAAAATCAATCGAAATCGATGGACGAGATAACGTGACTTCGGTCGCCTTCCTCATTAACGGGGAGCACATCGTGGGCGGGGATCGAGAAGGAAAGATTCGACGTTGGCGTGTGGAAGACGGCGTGGAGGTGGGGCCACCAATGGATGTGGGGAGTACCGTTCACAGCATCGCAGTGTCACGGGATGGAATGTGGATCGTAAGTGGGGCGAGGGGTGGGGAGGTGATGGTGTGGGACATGGAGAGCCACGAAAAGACGTTTTTGTTCAAAGGACACAACGGTTGGGTGCGTGCAGTGGACGTCTCTCCAGATGGGACGAAACTTGCATCAGGGTCGGATGACGGGACTGCCTGCGTCTGGTCAATCTCAGGCCAGCAACTTGTCGGCCCATTGAAGCACAGCTACTGGGTGGGAGCGGTCAAATTCTCGGGAGACGAACGCTTCCTCGCCACCGCGACATGTGACAGCAGGTCTGTTCGGATCTATGATAGTCAAAAAGGCGACCTCCTCGTCGACGTCGCAGTCAAAATCCACTTGTCGGCGAAGCAGTCCCTTGCTTGGACAAGCAACAGCGAGCAACTCTTTGTCTTGTCCTTTGACGGCAACATCTACTGTCTTGACGTGCCCACCGGGACAGTAAGCTCTCAATGGCCCATCCACGATAATGACAAACCCCTGTGCATCGCCCTAGCAAGCAACGACGCCTTTATCGTGGCTTCTGCAGACTCGTCGGTCTCTCTCTGGAGCACTACGACACACGAGCGAATTGGATCTATTATCTCGCATACGCCCCGTGTCACCTCATTGGCCCTCTCAGCGAACTACGTCCTTGCTCTGGGCGGAGGCAAGAAAATAACCCTCCGCAGCCTCCGTGATATCCTTCCTTCGTCGGGTTTGGACCATGTAAGTGCATTTGCATGAAAACCTTCCCTGCGTGAGATTGTCTCTTGATCACCAATCGCTATGTCAATTGCTACAGATTTCCCGCGAGCAAGCCATGCAGCGAACAAAGGCGGAAATAACCGGTCCCGAAGAGATAATCGAGTCTCTCCGTGCACAGAAGAAGAGCTTGAGTGTGTTTATTAGCAGTCTGACTCGCCTGTCACTGACATTCACATTCATCAGAAAACAGGATCACGCGCCTCGAAGAGACCAATCAACAACTTCGTAACCAGCTCTCGGACTTCCAACATAAAGCAGATAGTTTCAATGATACTATTGAGTCCCTTCGTATGTCTGTCGCTTCCCTAACATACATGGCATTAACTTTTACGTCTTTCAGACAGCGAAGTTGCTCATCTCAAACAGCAACTCCGCACCCAGCGTGTTGAGACGGATAGCCTCACCCAGATCCTTCATGCACATGAGCAAAAACACCAATGCGAAGCCTTGTATGCCGACGGTCACGTTATCGATGCCGCGGTCTCTTTTCTCGGTATCATCAACAGCCCCAGTGAAGAGGTGAAAGCTAACAGCTTCATGGTGGATTGGCTTGCTAGTGAGTTTTGCCACCGTGCACCAGGATAGTGTTTAATTTCCACTATTAGAATTCAAGCTCCAATGCATATCAATGCTGGAAATAAATGGAGACGATGCGTTGGGCGCCAAGAGACACGATGATGCGGCAGCAGCTTACTCTACTGCGTTGTTACTCAATCCAACGAATCCTGATACTTTACTCGTCAAGTGGGCGAGTACAGTGTTGATTCGTAGTTCGCCGAACGAGGTATTGAGCGCGGCTGCAGAGGTAAGCCCTACAGTATACTTTCAATCCAGGTGTTGACATAATGTTTTTGAATCAGTTCAAGCTGTCAAGATTTGTGATTTTCCGAACGATCTGCGATGTTCTCAAGGAGAACGGTCGGGTTCCGGAGGCGGTCACGTATTTCCTACAGAACGTTGTCGAGATAGAAATGAAGTCTACAGATGAAATTGAGTGGGTTGCTAGTGAGAATTCTCGTTTTTTTCATCACCTTCGTTGCCTTCTGACATGGAACATTAGACTTCAAAGCGCGCTGTCTTAGGATATTAGAGGAACGAGGTGACCAGGCCACAGATTCATATTATTATAAAGACGCGGTCGTCAATTACACTAGAGCATTATCCCTTGAGCCTTTATCGACGGACCTGTTGATAAAGCGGAGCAAAGCACAAGCCGAGATCGGATCATGGCAGTCTTCGCTCGAGGACGCGGATGCGGTGCGTGCATCTCAATTTCCATCAGAATAAATAGTAAATATTAAATACGACCTTAGGGGATCAAACTCGACCCGTCATCTTTCCGTGGGTATGAAAGAATACATGCAGCGCTCCTCGGTGCTCGCCGTTACGATGAAGCAATCAATGCGTACAATAACATGCTCCTCAGGCTCGAACAATCTCCTGATCCCATTACTCGCGGTAGATATTTATTTGGTTCACATAATGCTCATCTCTGATGTCTCTACCTCCTGTAGGATTGCGTGGCCACTATGTCAGCCCGTCGGAGGCGATCACGGCGATTCGCAGCTCCGTTAAACGGACTCAGAGGGATGCTCCCCTCGTATTAATCAATACCAAGACCGGTCGTCTTCATGACGAGCAAGGACGCTTGCATGAATTCGAAGCCGATCCAACGTTTAAGGAGCTCGTTGCATCGATGACGACAGCGATCGACCACTCTCGGATCACGCAGACCGTCGAGGAATACTTCAAATATGGCACGTTCTCCCATACCTGGGAAGGAGCTGAACCACTGTTCAACGATGTCGTTGATAAATCAGTGGAAAGCCTCACATCATCACCTACGGTCTTTAAGCTGATGATGTTTTGTACGACGGTGCGAGAAGCTGGGTTGCGGTGGGCATGGTCCGACACGTGCTGTATCAACAAAGGGGATGGTACAGTGCTCCAAGAATCACTGACGTCCATGTTTCAATGGTATCACGAGTCCGCGCTCACTATCGTTCACCTGAAAGGTGTACTATCTGATTCGGATCTGAGCGCGCTCGTGAGGTGTCTTTGGAATACGCGCGCATGGACACTGCAAGAATTCTTTGCATCCAAGGTTATCCATTTCTACACTGAGGATTGGAAGCCTTATCTCTCTCTCGGGGATGCGCACAATCACAAGGATTCGCCTGCAATCATGGCAGAGATGGCAGCCGCAAATGGTGTTGACGCACAAATCCTTCTCTCCCTTCGACCCGGATCAGAGAACGTACGACAAAAGCTTTGTCTCGCCGCTGCCCGCATCGCTACGAAACAGGAGGACATTGCTTACTCCCTCTTTGGAATATTCGATGTTTCCATTCCAGTCACATATGGCGAAGGACAACAACGTGCTTTGGGTCGGCTGTTGCAGGAGGTATTAACTCGGTCAGGTGATGTGACGATCTTAGCCTGGTCAGGGAAAGCATCGGACTTCAACAGCTGTCTTCCTGCGGAGATCAGTGTATATCGCGAGCCAGCATCACCGTATATTCCATCGGAAATCGAAGAGGACAAGATAAACGTCCTGGTCGCAGAGCTACGGACATCGTCATTCACTGAGTCGGCTGTGACGCTCTACGATCGGGTTGTCCTTCTGCCGTCGCCACGCCTTGCTAGTCGTCGATTGAACTTATCGTGCATCAGATTTCCGTTGAAAAGCTTCTCTCTCTCGAGCGATGGTCTTCTGCGTGTTTATCGTGCTGTGACTTCTGCACTCGGGAGTGTCGAGATCAAGACGACAGAGGATCTATCTGGCCTGGAGAATCTGGTGTTGGTCCATCCTTGGCTGCATTACCTTCTTGATCCTACTCTTCATTCCGAGGATCCCATCGCGGACGATGAAGCTGAACCGATTATTCCTTCTGATGGGGATGATGAGAATCGTGATCCCAATACGTTGCCTCCCCTTTCATCAGACACTACATCATACAACAAGCTTACAAGTGCACTACAATTTTTTGCGCGCCTCAGACAACCTTTTGGCGCGCTGTTGCTGGTTCGTGTATC
The DNA here is from genome assembly GCA_038089075.1 of Singerocomus inundabilis. Lineage (NCBI taxonomy): Eukaryota > Fungi > Basidiomycota > Agaricomycetes > Boletales > Boletaceae > Singerocomus > Singerocomus inundabilis. The sequence continues at coordinate 5,319 of JBBPKD010001154.1, forward strand.
CCACAATGAATATCGACGTGTCGCATCGGACCGTCCTATCTCTGTGGAGCTGCTCAAGAACGTGTCGCCGCGCCATCTTGTACAGATGATACAGACGCTAGATGTTCTGTAGTTACCGTGTTGTCTAGAAGAGTTGGTCGTCTTTGTTTCTGCATTTCTCGTTGCTCTGTTAGTCGTGTCTATCCCATACTGTATTTTCGCATTTCGAATTGTCTTCTGTCTCACTCATTGCTACCATAGGGCTTGCTCAAACCAATGTTATTCCGAGCACAACAACGTTGTATTTTTCTGCCAATTTCTCGTCCAGAGGTCATATGGGCTTGATCGTGGACTCGTTCTCCCTTGCGGTCCTCCTTGGTTCTATCGTCGTCAATATATACCGCTGTGAGACTTGTCGTCGATTCTATTGTTGGCCCCGCTATAAAATTTAATGATATTGTGAGACGTATGACAGGTACACTGTAAATTGCCACCAGGTCTAAGTTTCGGAGGCCCTTCGACCTTTGCTCCCCTTTGTGGATCTTCGCCAACACTCACCCCCGTCGTCTTCTATCTTCCAGTCTAATCTACGCGATTCTCGACGTTTTCAGCGCTGAGAAGCCGAGTGAGCTGCAAGGAGGATCTCATCACCAAAGGAAGCAGTTTTCCATACACAGTGGTGATCCACTATAAACCAACCATCCATGGGGACAAGAGGATAGTGACTACTGGGTTGGTTTGCGTATATGTACCTGATGTACGGGCGCCCAAGGTAATCAAAGATGGGAACACTGGAAAGAGTGTAGCCTACTCAAAAGTATACTAGAAATACCAGTGGATACTCAGACCAGGATGACGAGAACTGGGATGCTAGCAATATATAAGGGATGAAAATCCCGTGATGTCGACCGTATCTGCTTGAAGCCTATATTACTGTACTCGTCGGCTAGCATGTTGTGTGGACTATTTCGCTCACGGCTGCCTACCGTAAGGATGTTTGTTGTAGTTGTCGGATCCAGATAAGCAAGGATTCCATCGTTGGCCCTCGAAAAGAACTGGTATACCGTGTAATAGGCATCGGCATACACAAGGGACGCACGATCCTCCGGTGGCCCAAGTGCTATGAAGCTCGCTTCATTGCTGCTGCTCGTTCCCTCCGATTCCGAGAGCGGGTTATTCTATCGACGATTAGAAGACCACCATAACGACTGCAACATGAATGAGGGTAATCACAGTTGTTGGTTGTCGAATGACCCTGAAGATCTAAAAGAGAGAATGAGTTCAAATTTCGATGGATACAAGAACAGGGTATGTAACCAAGCACGGTCGAGTGGAGAGAATTCAAGACAGAGTTGGTGATATGAAACGGATGTAGCGACTGCATGGTACCAGGTCCAAGAGCTCAGATCCGTGAGCCCGAAGTCCGTTGTTGCATCCTTCGGTCGGCGATTGATGACAGATGTAAGGAAACACGAATAGAGTGGGAGCAACAAAAAAACTTCTTGTTGCCCAGAGCGCTGTTTCCCGACCCCAATAGTTCCGAGCGTGGTTTTGTCCATTAGTAACTTGGAAGTGATCACCACAGTGGTGACAACAGAGAGAAAGGCGAAATCCGAATAAGGGCGAGAGAAAGCGCCAAGACGATTATAAATGTATGACCTAACTCATATCAATAACAAGACATGGGTACCGGACAACGACGTACCGCAAGTAGATGATTGGATCCCTCTTTCCAACGCTCTGGTACGTAACCGAGTATGTCTTCGGGTAAATGTCAGCAATCCAGGAATGGTGAGTGGATTTGTGAGGGGTTTCAGAGTGCGGTAATGACACAAGTGTAAGACTCAAGTCCTCCCTCTAGCACTGTCTGTGAAAAGGAAGCAAAACGGATCAAAATCGACAACCAGAGACAGATATATTCAGTTGCCTTGGTCGATGATGGGAGGTGCATTGTGAGTGGTGACGATGAAGGAAGGCTTCGATGTTGGGACATGGAAGATGGCAAGGAGATGGGGACGCCAATGAATGCGAAAAGTTCCATTTACAGCACTACGGCATCGTCGGATGGAAAGTGGGTCATCAGTAGGACGAGAAGTGGCGAGGTGGTCGTGTGGAATGCGGAGAGCCACGAAAAGTTGACGGCGTTCAAAGCACACAAGAATTGCGTGGGTGTAGTGGACGTCTCTCCAGATGGGACGAGAATCGCGACGGGGTCAGAAGACTTCACTGTCGGCGTCTGGTCGTTCTCGACCGGCCAGCGACTGCTTGGTCCATGGAACCACACAAACGACTTGGCGGCGGTCAGATTCTCGCGCGACGGACATCTCCTTGCAACCGCGGCGTATAACTGCAGGTCTGTTCGGATCTACAACGGTCAGAACGGCCACCTTGTCGTCGACGTCCCAATCAATGTCTCCTCGTGGTTCAACCAATCTCTCGTTTGGATCAGTGATAGCAACCAACTCTTTGTTTTGTCTTCTGACGGCTACGTCCACTGTCTCGACGCGTCCGCTAGAGCATCATGGTCTCAATGGTCCATCCACAGCCACAATAGTCCCGGGTGCATTGCCCTGGCAAGCAATGGTACATTCATTGCAGCTTCTGCGAACTCGTCTGTCTCTTTCTGGGACACTACGACACATAAGCAAATTGGACCTGTCGTCTCGCATTCGGGCGATATCCTTTCAATGGCCATCTCGGCAAGCTACAAGTTTGCATTAGGCGGAGAAAATATGATCACCCTTCTCGATCTCGCGGACATTCTCCCTTCTCCCTACTCTGACGTCGTAAGTGTTATCTCAGCGGAATTCTGCGTAGAAGGGTTTCTTAGCCACACCCCGCTTTCCCAACTGCTGCAGATTTCCCATGAGGCGAAAATGGCTGCTCCCGAAGAGACGATCGAATCCCTTCGTAACCAACTCTCTGACACACAACACAGAGCAGATAACCTGAACGAGACCAATAAGTCTCTTCGTGAGTGCGCTTATCGCCACTCTACGCACACCGCATTGACTTTCTCGTCCCTTAGACAGTAAAATTGTTGATCTCGAACAGCAACTCCGTAACCAGCTCTCTGACTCACAACACAGAACGGATAGCCTGAACAAGACCAATAAGTCCCTTCGTGAGTGCGCTTATTGCCATTCTACGCACACCGCATTGACTTTCTCGTCCCTTAGACAGTAAAATTGCTAATCTTGAACAGCAACTCCGTAATCAACTCTCCGACTCACAACACAGAACTAATAGCCTGAACGAGACCAATAAGTCCCTCTGTGAGTGCGCTTATCGCCGCTCTACGCACACCGCATTGACTTTCTCGTCCCTTAGACAGTAAAATTGCTGATCTCGAACAGCAACTCCGCACTCAACATGCCGACTCACAACACAGAACGAATGGCCTTCTCCGCGTCCTTCATGCGCACGAGCAGAAACATCAATGCGAGACCCTGTATGCCGAGGGCCGCATAATCGATGCTGCGCTCTCCTTTCTTGGTATCACTGACGCCATGACCGAAGAAGTCAAAGCCAACAGCTTGATCATGGAGTGGCTTGCTAGTCAGTTTTGCCATTGTAGATCAGGGAGTTTTGTTTTAACTCTGATTAGAGTTCAAGCACCAGTACATATCGACTCTGGAAATAGTTGGAGACGAGGCACTGAGTGCCGGGAAACTCGACGAAGCTGCCAAAACCTACTCTACTGCATTGTTACTCACTCCATTGACTGCGAATACCCTACTCACCAAGTGGACAAATGCAGTGTTGATTCATAGTTCGCCGAACGAGGTATTGAGCGCGGCTGCAGAGGTAGGCACTATAGTATACTTTCAATCGAGGTGTTGACATAATGGTTTTGAATTAGTTCAAGCTGTCAAGTTCTGTGATCTACCGAACGATCTGCGATGTTCTCGAGGAGAACGGTCGGGTTCCGGAGGCGGTCACGTATTTCCTACAGAACGTTGTCGAGATAGAAACGAAGTCTACAGATGAAATTGAGTGGGTTGCTAGTGAGAATTCTCGTTTTTTATCACCTTCGCTGCCTTCTGACATGGAACATTAGATTTCAAAGCGCGCTGTCTTAGGATATTGGAGGAACGAGGCGACCAGGCCACAGATTTAGGTTATTATAAAGACGCGGTCGTCCATTACACTACGGGATTATCCCTTGAGCCTTTATCGACGGACCTGTTGACAAAGCGAAGCAAAGCACGAGCCGAGATTGGATCATGGAAACTTTCTCTCGAGGACGCGGATGCGGTGCGTGTATCTCAACTTCCATCAGAATAAATAAATAAATAGTAAATACACCCTCAGGCGATCAAACTCGACCCGTCATCTTTCCGTGGCTATGAAAGAAGACATGCAGCGCTCCTCGGTGCTCGCTGTTACGATGAAGCAATCGACGCGCATAGAAATGTGATTCAGAAGCTCGAGCAGTCCTCTGATCTTGCGATTCATCGTAAGTGCACTTTGACTGGCATCAAAGCGTAGCCTGACCCTTTTACCGTTGGTAGAATTGCGTAGCCACTATGTGAGCTCATCACAGGCGATCGAAGCAATTCACGGCATCGTCCATCAGACTCAGCAGGATGCTCCTCTTGTCCTCATTAACACCGAGACTGGTCGTCTTCGTGACAAGCGGGGGTGTTTGGATGACTTTGAAACCGATCCGACATTCAAGGAACTCGTTGCATCGATGACAACGGGGATTGACGACACTCGGATTATGCGGACTGCTCGGGAATACTTCCGATATGGCACCTTCTCACATACTTGGGAAGGATCGGAGCCGCTGTTCCATGATGTCCTTCATCAGTCAGTACACAACCTCACAACGTCACCCACGATGTCCAAGCTGGTGATGTTTTGTATGACTGTGCGGGACGCCGGACTGCATTGGGCATGGTCCGACACATGCTGTATCAACAAAGCAGACGGCCCGGTGCTTCAGGAATCCCTAACGTCGATGTTCAAATGGTACCATGAATCGGCCCTTACAATCGTTCATCTGAAAGGAGTTCTGTCTGACTCGAAACTACATACTTTGGTAAAGTGCCTCTGGAACACGCGTGCATGGATATTGCAGGAGTACTTTGCATCCCGGGTTATCCGGTTCTACACTGAAGATTGGAAGCCTTACCTCCCTTTTGAGGCTTCACACAATCACAAGGAATCACAGGTGATCATAGGCGAGATGGCGGCTGCAACTGGGGTGGATGCACAAGTTCTACTTTCTCTCCAACCAGGATCCCAGAATGTACGACAAAAACTTTGCCTTGCGGCAGCACGAATAGCTACGAAGCAAGAAGACATCGCATATTCGCTGTTCGGGATATCCAATGTCATCATTCCAGTTGCATATGGTGAGGGCCAACAGAGTGCTCTGGGTCGGCTGTTACAAGAAGTGTTGACTCGGTCGGGTGATGTGACGATTCTAGCTTGGACTGGACAGGCATCGGAGTATAACAGCTGCCTTCCTGCGGAGATTGGAGTCTATCGTGAGCAGGAATCACCCTATATCCCGCCAATGATTCAAGGCGACAAGATGGATGGGTTGATCGCTGAACTACGGACAGATTCGTATCTCGACTCGGCCATGATGCTATACGATCGAATCATCCTTCTTCCATCGCCACGCCTTGCCAGCCGACGGTTGAGCCTATCGTGTCTTGAGTTTCCACTGAGGGGTCTGTTTGTCTCGAGCGGTGGTTCTCAGCGTGTTTATCGCGGCCTCACATCTGCACTCGGGAATGTCAAGATCACAACGACGACGGACTTGCGTAGTATGAAGAATTTGGTGTTGGTGCACCCATGGTCGCAGTGTCTCCTTGACCCTGTCTTTTCTTCAGAGGATCCGATCGTGGATGATGAAGCACCACCACTCACCCCGGTTGATGGGATGGGTAGTCCGGACACGCCATCTTTACTTCCATCACACACGACATCCCCTTCGTACGACAAGCCCACGAGAGCACTGCGGCTGTTCGCGCGTCTCAGACAGCCATTCGG
>JBBPKD010001155.1:0-11305 GCA_038089075.1 Singerocomus inundabilis
AGATACATAAGGAATTTTACAAAGATCTAATTTGAGCTTAAACGGCTATTTTCGGCTCGTCGCGCAGCGCCGAGCCTGTTGGAATGACAAGCGTGGGCATAGTCCGGACCGCGACCGGCTAGATTAACAACTGGTGCACGCATGGTAAACGCGCCGCCATCGCTCGTACCTAACCAGATTATATGGACACTTCGTATCTCTGACATAGTATATTTTCATTTCTTATCTTTCCATGTGGACGAATCCTACAGTATATAAGCAGTACCCTTTGTACTCGAGCACCTCAGTCCGTTGCATCGCACGACGACTGAGGTGAGCCATTCGTCTTTCCACTTTATTAGCCATCTTGAACTCATTTGTACCTAGTGTATCTTTTGCTAGGTGAATATATAGTCCGTTGCATCGCACGACGACTGAGTGTATCTTTTGCTAGTCGTGTGCTCGCATCCTCGATCAGTGCCCATTTCTATCAAAGGCAAGGTCTCAGGGCCATACTAGTAGATACTAGACGTGAACAGGTAATCAACGTCCTCGGACACCAAATTCAGAGATAAAGGGTTCGATGAGAGACACCCAATATGTTTACTTATCATCTATGGTCAGAAACAATATCTAGGCTTCCAAGGACTTGTCTCCTGCCCATTTTGGGTATCCATCCACTGACTGTATGACAAGCTCATCTCAGGGCCTTAGTGTGACCGCTCGGCTTTCCCTCGAAATCTGACGTAGCAGCTGCCATTTCTAGAACTTTGGAAACACCTTTGGAGGTCGACCCGTAATCATTCGAGACAGAATCGAGACAGCTCTGATCAATCTTCGGTACGTGATAGTATCACTCATTCTTATCCGGACTATATCCTATGTGTGCAACTAAATACAGTACGTCCGAGCGGCTCCAGCTACTAACATAGCTCGTATTCTTATCCCTACACTTACTGCTCCCCTACAGTTTATCAAATGACGTCTACGATGGCGACATCGGCAAAACCATGCAGGCGCCAATCCTGTCCGCCCTTGAGGTAGCAGAATCGACCGATGACGCCGTCAAACGAGAGCGTCGAAAAACAGGAGAGATCTTCGCCATCGATCCATCGAGGTCTCAAGGCTGGACCCACCATTGCGATGCATCTATCTCCCGTCGCATCAACAGTGAATCTCGTTATCAAAGGCGAGTTCGCGAGATTGTCAGCATCCACACGGTTCTTGCAAAATCCACGCACGTGGCCGTCGTCCGATGCTTCAATGTAGAACCCACATGGAGATATGAAAGGGTCATACATGCCACTTTCTACAGCGAAAATGTTGTGCACATCGATGGGCAATGGGAGAATGACGTCAGAGAGACATTTCGCAAGTGTGAGGTCGACACAAGAAAAGCATAAGCGGTTGCCCTGAGGCTGTAGTCGTAGAAACCTCAAACTCGTGGATTCGGTTATTGGATCGATGATGGAGTTGCGAGCAAGGACGAGGTTTGCGAGATGGTCAGGTAAGATACCTTCGTGGGAAAGGCAGAGAATCCCTGTTTCATCAGCTTGATGTGGGGCTGCAGGGAGGGTAAAAGCCTGTATGAGAGTCGACTCCATTGTAGAGGAGGGAATAGCGAGTTCCTGAGGGCGAGTAAAGATGGCGACGATATAAGAACTTGTGAGTAAGACTCTGTGAGGGATCATGGAAAACAAGTGCGTATGTATTCCATCCTGATTTACTATGAGCAATAGTTAGCCAAGAGTGATGACGAACACTTACAAGCTCTGAGGCGAATTGAGGAAATTCATAGAAGGTTCGACTTCGTGTGTCGAAGATCAAATGTTGGCCCATGATGTAGAGAAATGGAGACTTGTCTGCCACGAGGCAAACTGATTGCCCAGGGTACCTAACAGGAACGTCTAAAGATGCGGAATGAGAAAGATAGCTAGATTCCCCGTGAACCTGAAACTCCTGAAGTTTCCTATGGTTCGAATCGCAAGCGTGAGGGTACTGAGCCACCAAGAAGCAAACGCTACGCACCAGGGTGCACGCCAGAATTCGCTGCTAGTAGTATTCTTACGGAATACAACATAGACTAGCAGTCCGTCGGGAGACATAACAGAACACGCGTCCCAAGATACTACGAGCCCTGTGTCCTCACAAAGGACCTGGCGAGCGTGCGTATCAACGTCGTGGAATACAATCTGCCTGTATGATTCGAAGGTAAGGAGCCATTTGCCACCAATGATTCTGGGATGTCCTAAGAGCGATCCTCTAAGTCGCATCCATCTACTTGAGATGACTTGTATGGGTTGCGTGGTCCAACACTCTGCCAACCGTTCCGACCTTCTTAATGTATGCTCAAGGAAATGGGTGGACTGAGAAGGAAAGGGGCCGGAAGGACGTGGCAAACGGGCACTCGCGTAGATCGTTTTCCAGATCACGGGATCGTAGGTAACGTCACGGAATAATTTTGAAACCTGACAAGTCAACATCAGAGACGTCCGAATAGAAAATTCAGTAAAAAAAAAAATTACACACCAATCTAAGCTGTACAACATCTCGAGGGCCAAGAAAGCCTAATATGCGGCCAACAAGCTCTAGTGGGAGGGACTCGAAGGATTGTCTGCATTCCATGACACGCGACTACCCATGAGACGAATTATCCTGCGTGTAGAAGCTCGCTCTCGACAACCTTGTGATGGAGGTTGTCGACAAAGTTTTCCAGTAGGCTAACTCCTCGGCTAATTTAAGTCCGGGTCAGTCAGGCGGTGCTCTCAAACTCGGTTATGTAAAGGTTGCCCTATCACATTTAACCTTCATACTTAGCCAACGGTCTGGAAGCCTGCTCTGATGGACATGTCGGTGTCCCTGGTATGTCCGTGGTCTCTCGGAGTCAGAGCAGTTAGCCGGTAGCTAGCTACCACAGGCTTTACGGATATGGATGTGTGCGTTGTTGAAGCATCCTGGGAATTTCCCCAGCAAAGCAGAACGCTGATCGCTAATTCGAGGTGTTTGGTGATTTCTTTCAGCAATACCTATTCTGTCGTTGGCATGTGAACGGTTCCTGTAACAATCTAATGATATAGATATACTTCCAGAACTTGCCATCTAGAGGATCCATCGCAGTTGCAGGCGATAAAAATAAATTCCGCATGTCGGCCGCACAGCCAAGTTCAGCACTGAGGCATAGCGGCGAAAGGGAGGAAAAAGGCACGTGAGGGCCATTGCTAAGCCCCGAGCTAGAAAAGTCATCACAAGATTAATAGCGCCACAGGCGCATGGTGCATATAATATCTCCAAAAAAGTGACTTGGCGAGGTTGTCACTTCTAAGAGCATTGCTCAAGTAAGTTACATCTAAGTATGGCCGAATCAACTGCACATAAAGTTCCAGTTCTCACCAAGAGGTTTGCATCGGCGCCAGCATCGACAACGGCGCAGAGAGCTTTGAGATAACGGTAGACCGCTCGTGGATCATGTGACCACGTGTTTTTGGGTTAGGTTAGGGTCAGGGACCTTCCCTATAATTTAGTAACGATTCTCACAAATCAATGCTGTCACTGACTGATTTTTACTTTTTTTCAGCGTCAGTCTGCAGGACTTTGACTATTTGGTCTGTCGAGTTGCAGACGACTCGAGTGTTTGGTATGTACAGTTCTTTGTTGTCTCTACTCTGCTGTTGAAAACATTTTGGCAACTTGGAGTGGATCGTATTAATTCGTCCTTTGCGCACTGATCCTTGTCACGCAACATTTTCTGCCTCACCTGTTTGACCACAGACATACACATCCGCAGTGAAACTACCTTTACTAGTCATATCTATGGTTAAATTCAGTAACCATATGCTCTTATCTTATCATCTGGTGGATTGGAATAGGGGCTAGGGGGAGGGTCGAGGCCGAAGTTCAGTCCAGGTCAGCTGAATGCTTCGACCCGCGAGACCAACTTCAGGTACACGCCTCCACCCACCTGTCAGGTTGTTGGCCCTCTGACCATGTCAGAAACCATCTTTGCCACCATCTGCAAGTGCATATCAGTCCCAACCAGGAGCGATCGAGTCACTAGTAACGTCTACACTATCTCTATTCTCCTTTGTGCGCAAGTCACACTCGGGTAGTGGCGTTGGTACCGATGGCCGATATATGGTTCTCCTCGGCCCATGTTCTGGTCACCAGACACAGTTAACCCCTTTTTTTTTAAAAAAAAAAAGAGTTCTATAAGGAACTATCAGAAGGCAACGATAAGTGATATATATGGAGGGCTTGCAGGGATATAAACCCCAGCACTGTTGGAGCTTTCCCTGCATCCCAGTCAACTCCCAGACAATCGCGTCGCAGGAGGGGGCATTCATATCTCTACTCCTCACGACCAACGACCTGGATATGGGACGAGCCACGGGATAGTCACCGAGTCCTTCGTCAACGAATGTCCACGAGCCCATGGGTCCATCTTGCTTTATACACCTCATGGTGCTAGACTGGTTGATAGCAAAGAGGAGAGGGGTAGAGCTTTTCTATCCTTTCCGGCTTTTTCGTTGGCAATTGTGGGTACGAAAAGTGGTCAGCGAGCACTCTATCTTCGCGCCAGTTTCGGCATCCCGTTAAATCAAGATGTCGATCCTGGCAACGACGATCAAGTGTTCGAGGCCGTGCGGTGATTTATGCGATGTTCAGCTAGGGCCAGTCTGCACGACACCGTGCTCCAGGAAATTCATCGGATACAGGTCATATATTAGCAAATGGTATTTCATGCCGCTCTTGTCTTCGTTTCCAACGTCTTGACGGGAACGAAAGTATAGGAGACCCTCTCGAGGCGCGGGATCTACACGTACGTTCCCGTGAACGTCACAGGAAGCAACGCTGAGTAAGTAGGACACGTACCCTTCATGGCACACATCCACGGTAAAGAAAGACCCGCATCCATTCCCTTTGATCTCTCTGACAAGACACAGCCGACCCCTTCTCTTTTTTTGTCCTCCGTCTCTTGTACTCAGAGTATACCAGAGAGAGGACGCCCGCTCCCGCGCAATAAAAACGCTCGCTAGCAGATCAGCTTCTGACCGTCGCGTCTTACGCTGCCATCTTATTGTTGTCTAAGCGAGGATTCCTTCATAACTAGTATATATAATGTAACAGGATCCAACTAAAAATGAATTGCCTGACGCCCTTGTTGTAGGGCACAATCACCAAGGTCTTGTTTGCAAAGCCCCATGTATGGACACCGATTCTCATGTACAGGCAAAACTGTCAGCGTCTTTATGTCACGACCTTTGGTGCGGATACCTACCGACAGCTGAATGACGTAGTTTGACTTGCGCCTTTCACCGGATCGGGCGGACCGCTCGTCGTTTGCTGGCACTCGTCGATATACTGCACGCATACAGCACATGTCCTTGCCTCCCCTTGCCTCACACCCCTCCATCCTTTTTGGAGGCCAAGCACATCGGATGCAGCAGAGAGAGACGCTTGGATAGTCACGACACGTAAGTCTACGCGAAGGTATTCCCATGACGAGAAGCGTCACGGAGCTGAGAGTGTGTACCTCCTATGACCATCCATCGCACGTGGGTAGGGGGAAATGAGTAATAAGAGTCACGAGCTTGCTGTGTTGTTGTCATTTTGATTATAAAGATACAGAACCAGTGGATCCTGCAAAGGCGATAGCCCTTCGCCATGCCGCCGGTTCGGCCCTCCTATAGCCCACCTTGTGCTAGACACACATTGCACTAGATATGGATTTAGTCTGGGCTCGCACGGGAGGGAAATAAAACAGAAAAGGAAAAAAAAAATAGGCACCGAGTCCCGTACCGTACAAAATATCAAGTCTACACCATCGGTACATGGCCTGATCGCTAGCGCGTCTGTCGGTAAATCTGCAGTCTCCGACTACAGCCGAGAGAGAGACAGATCGTCACCCTTACACGACATCATACATCGTAGTCGTACCTACCACCGGATCCATGGCAAACGACAGCTCCGTTGTGATCTCTCGCGCGAGCATCGCTCCGCTGGAGTCAGTCTGACTCGCCGCTACGCGCAGATTGAGCACCGTGTGCGACAACTCTCAGGAAAACCAAAAAAAGGATCATTCTAAATTAGTGACTTTGGCATATGAATCGAGCATTTTAAAAAGAAATACACCCCAGCAACATACGGCCACCCGCAAGCTGTGTCGTGTTGAGGGTCAATTACAACTGTTGCTGCCGTGCTGCAAAGAGGCGGGGGAGTAACGAAAAGACACGTACAGCGTCACTGTCATCGGATTCAGTGCGGCGCACGAGGTAGCTTTTGCTACGATGATTCTGAAGACGATGGTAACTGTCGACGTGGGAGAGGTGATATGAATAGGTTACATGTATATGCTGGTCACATCACAAACTTGTAAGGTGCTCATGAATGACGCACCAGAAAACCTGAACCGTCAAATTGTTGAGACTAAGAGAGAGATATACTTTAGGTAACAGGACGAACAGAAAATAAAACAAGGCACTGTCGCGCACGATAATCGCGAGAAGGGAAACAGAGGACTCGATGTCCATAAAGCGTTTCACCATACCGCGGCGGATGGCCATGGCGCGTATGATTGTCGTCACAAGGAATGCCGCTATCATGAGAGTACCCGGGATGTGAGCGGACTTGTGGACACACGGATAACGAGAGGACTGACTTGCAGTAAGCAGGAAGGGCACGCTAAAGTGATTGTTTCCGTGCACGGGACCGCATCGCATATGTCGATTGGACTCACGCAACCACCAAACCGTAAGAAAGATCGCCCCAAGTCGTAATACGCCTAGAGACGGGGACACTCGACGGTGGATGAATGATACGTGTATTCAGCCGCATCATTATGGACACATAAAGTTTGAGCTGCATCACGAACGTTAGACGTCAGCTATGTAGATGGGTAGTAGCGCCAACACTTTGACCGCAAGTTCACCTTGCGGGGGTCTAAGTTAGTTCGCCGCTGTCACCTTTAAAAAAGAGAAAGAAATATGTACATACAGATAAGAAGTAGAATGAAGGAGACCAGGGCTGCACACACGACACATTTGGCGGGATCGGAGGTGTCATCACGCCTACTTTTTTTGTTAGGACATATTGCATAAAATCCCATTGAGAGAGTTACATCTTTGGAAAAGTTTACTGGCAGGTCCCCAGCTCTACGTTGCCACGAGCATACAAAGTAACTGCAGTTGGATGGACTTACAGAAAGGGAGCCCATTACCAGCCTTGGCAACTGACATGGTATTAGATTCAGTGACAAGACCGAGAACCGCGTTGGGAGGTGGAACGGACATACAACTAGAAGCAAAATGAGGATGATTACATGGAGATGAGGGTGGGATGAACAACCAGTGTATCACAGAGCATAGAAACACACCTACGAATATGGCGCTGAGTTCAGAACACTAGATATATCCAAAGAACCAGTGGGAGTTGTGAAAGTAAGACATCTATCGACTTACATGACAAAAACTAGACTATAATACCTTGTGAAGACGAACACGGCCTTACGCAAGGACCATTTCGCCCTATTGCCACGAGGATCGAAGCGTCGTCAAGGCATCTGCACTGAATAGATGCACTTCCACATATGCTCGATCTGAGAGTGCCACCAACTGAGCGATATGATCCTGCTATCGATCACCATGAAGTTGGACTCACCTCCCTATCCAAGTTTATCAAAACATCATAAGACAACAAACAAATCATCGACACTGGTGAAAAAAGTTGGTCAGCTATCTGTCCGATTTCGCTGAACCGCTTCTACCTGCATCACGGGTTCAGCGGCAAACAGAGCAGCTAAATTCTGTAATCCTGGGGTAGCCCGCCAATGAGGTTCGAGCGCACTTGAGTCCCCAGTCTCGGGAGTGCTGTGGTATGTTCAGCTTGCTAGCTCGTCGTGCGTGATAATCAATAACGGTCAGTCTTCCTGCTGAATGGGGTACTCGGGCTGTGTTTTCCTGGAGGTGCGACATGATATAGTTGTCCATATTGACAGCTATAGAAATGGATGCGGTACACGACGCAGTCGCGTGAAGATGCCGACGGCTGTGAACCTGGCATGTCAACGCTCTACCAGAGTCACACGGTGCAAGTCCCTCACGACCTCTGTCGCTGCACGAAATCAAGGTAAGAAATTGATGTACAATATTTAATACTCTTCCGTTAGTACTCCTCGGCTCCGCCTCCCATTGTCGAGCGCACTAGCCTATCGGCGCGGAAATGTACATGATCAAGTCCCAATGGCAAAGCACCACACTCAACCGTTGGTATTAGCTACCCATCTCCGACATACTCGGTGAACTGCCTCATGTTTGGGCTGTCAGAGAAGGCTCGATACTTGGCAAAAAAAAGGACTAGTCAAAACTCCGCCTGTTCTAAGACCCAAGTATAGACCAAGCTCGCAAATGTCTCCAGATTACCTGTGGGATTGGCCGGGATTCCAATGCGCAAACACAACATCGGGGCTCTCCACATGACCGTCGTGTACTGTACCTTTTTTTCCTCGACCTGCTTACCGATGCATGAAATCCCCACAGCCAAGCCCACGTCGTCATGCTACCACCCATCCCGTAGCGTCGTTTCTCCCTCGGTCCTGACTTTCATTCCCATCACACCTCTGTACTGACACCCCTTTCGCGCCAACCACCAGCCACCGGCATGTGCGTCCATCCATTTTACTCATAAAACGTGGCCATATCCCCCTCCGTCCATCCACGCCCCACGCTCGCGTCATTTCATTTCTGTCTCCATTTTATGTCGTCTTGTCTGCGATGGTGTATTGCTTTTTGGGGGTGTGTGCACAAGGTATACGACGTTGCGGTTCGTAGCTGCCTCCATCTGCAAGCATGCGAGCCAGCCATAAAACGCAACCCACGTAGGGTGTCATCCCGATGTCACTATCACCGTCACCGTTACGTCCCTCCAGAATCGCGAACGCGGCGCACAGGCAACCATACGTCGTGTTCTGGCACGTTGTTGATGGGCGGAATCATCTCCACATGCTCGTTCACCACAGAGAGACACACAGTACTCAGGTCCGCCCCGAGCCGCCACAAACGGACAGACCCAGCCGACGTGCCGAGGGCGGTAAAAATAGCGGAACATGTACCGCAGGTGGATGACCAAGACTAAACCCATTGAAATGTCACCGCGTAGTGCGCTGCGCTGATTGCATTGGCGTGCACGTACGTATTCGTTCACAGCCTTGCAGTAACCCTGGCAGCCCGTTGGACTGGCAAAAAAAAAAGGGATACACATATCCGATGACGCATCTCCGACCACCTATCCTGATGCCCAGCATCTCGAACTGCCTCTCGTGGTTTGATACGTGACGACAAGTCCACCAAAATACGTCCACCGAGGAACTACAGTATAAACGGGTACCCACGCAGAAACATCGCAAGCCCGGTAGATCCTCCTGACACGTGAGCCCGAGTACCGTCAAAACACAGTGTGTCGTCGTCGAATCCACCCAGCGCCCTGGCCATGTATGTACGTACCTATGTATACCGCGGTTCACAATTTCACCAACGCCCGGAAGCCACGTGATACAAAGTCGGTGCGTGGTCTGGCCCAAGACTTGTTTTATTCTCGGGGAAACCTTGGGCGATGGGTGTGGGTGAAGATGATGCAGCTGTAGTCCGACCACAACCAGGGTAAGATCACCCAGCAGAGAAAGTGCCATCAAAATATAGACATGGACATGTGTATGTGCCGGAGCGACGGTCAACGTTCGTATGGCGAGTGGTCGCCGTTCGGTGGTCCCTCGGACACTCCCCGAGATCTCAGCATAGAGACTGCACCCGCTATTCCGCCTCTTCGTGGGTGTGAAACCAGACATTCTCAAAAAAAAAAAAGAGGGTGTACGCGTACCACCCAAAGCATGCAACATATAACCCCCACCTCTCCTCTTTTCTTGGGGCTCCTTGTACTTACAGACCTCATATCGCAGCCAGGGCACCTACTCGCACCTAGCCCAAATCACCACACGAACCGCTTGTTTGAATTTTTTTTTGGGCTGCATACTGCCAACGTTTCCGAGACTATACCGATACAGCAAAACAAGGATGTGAGCCTATGAGATAAATCCCACTGAAAACGAGTCCCAAAAAAAAAAAAGAAATGGATGACGTCAGTAAGAGGGAATCCAAGAACAAACGATGTCCAATAGTGTTGGGTCCATTTCATAACGTGGGATGGGAGTGAGGGGTTCGGTGAGGGAGTGAAGGGATGGTGATCGTGTGCGTGTATCGTGTATGTGTGTCATGCGTGGCGTTACAACAGAGCACCTTTTTTCTTTAAAAAAAGCGTGACGGGGGGAAAAGGGCACATAACGTGGAAAGGACGACCCCTCCCAAAAAGAAACCGTCCTCGAAAGCAAGAACGAAAACAATATCCATGTAAAAGGTCGGGAGTGCAAGGGCATGGCTACATGGCTAGGTTTGAGCACATATTGTCGACACGAGTGAGACAGACGAGGTTGGGGACGAATGACAGACAGACAACAACATCCAAAAGAAAGAAAGACAACAGCACCAGCGTGAGATAACGATAACGATAGAGCGTATATATCTGTTGATCATCCAGTTCGCGAGGGGCCCTAGTTATAAGAGGATACAAGGAAGCCGCGCGGAGGACTCACGTGCAAAATAGGATAGCTAATTTTACCAATAGAAAGCGGCCGATGGACCGGTGTGCTCACATCGCCTCGCCTCGAGTGATGACCAAACTGGACCTGGTCCCAGTCCGCGCCAACGGGCTCGGGCGTGCAGGTGCGGCCGATGACGGTCCCCCGCCCAAGCCCGCGGCTTCTAGCAATGCTGCATTCGACGCATCCGATGCCGTCCTTGAATGCACCGGATCCTCTGACACACCCATCGAGTCACGGTACATCGAAGACACCGACTGGCCTGAATAGTGTGCAGACGTCGCGGAGGGACCCATCACGTCATCAACGATTCGGCCTAGGTCGGTGTCTGGGTCGTCCCTGATAGCGATTGAATCCATGAGACGCATGCCTTCGTGTGGCAGAGGCCCGTTGTCTTGTCTGAATGCCGGACCGGTCTCGGACCGCCGTGAGGCGTGCGTGGGTGGTGTTCCGTTCTCGGCCATCAGCGCTCGGTTGCTCCCATCCCTGTTGGCCCTCGCGTCCCAGGGCGTCTGGTAGTCGGTGAATCTGGGCGAGGGTCGCGTGAGATCGAGGTCTTCGTCGTCGAGCAGGTTTGCTCTCGAACGGATCTGTTTTCGTCTGCGTGTGATCGCGTCCAAAAAACTGAGTTTCTTGAAGTGTTTACGGCGGACGAAAAAGGCGAGAGAGAGCAGGAGGATGAGG
>JBBPKD010001156.1:0-11293 GCA_038089075.1 Singerocomus inundabilis
GGCGGGCGAATAGTCAGCGACTACTTGCGCTTAACTTCACTAGGCCACCTATTGCTAGGCAGGGTAGGAGAGGTAACAAGTGGATTAGGCTGGGGGGACACCAGCCAACTCACAACCCCTTATATACAGTTACAGGAGGGTCTAGGGTATATGGACATTAATGTAGGCTATGTAGGGTATAGGGGAAAGTTCATGAGGTTGCAGCTAGGCAAGCCTCGATGAAAAGGTAAGGCCTGTGGTTAGAAGATCAGAATCGTACCACCAGGCTAGAATGAAGAATGGAAGATTGATCACAAAGTGTGAAAGATCAAGGAAGGGATCGTGGCAGAGATCCATCTAGGATCTTGCAGGGTCTTGACCGATCAGATCAGGGTATGCGGTGAGGAGAAGGCATGGTAGCCTGTAGGTGATGATCAAGGGTTAGAGGTGATCGGTGATGTCGTGAAATGGTGAAGAGAATGAAGATGTGAAAATGTGACAGGGGATGGAGTGATGATGTGAAGGGACGGAATGGTCACATGATCAGGGAAAAAGAATAATCATAGGATTTAATGATAAAATCCCGTTTCATAACACGGTGCTGGTGGTGAAGGTGAAGAACAGGCGTGATATTGGCATCTGGGCTGAAAGCCTGGAGGTGGGATAGAAAGAGTGGGATGTGGATGTTCTTGTCATCCTGTCATCTGACGAATGGGTGAGTATTGGAGAGATGGAGGGTTGGAGGAATTGTGAGAGGAGGTGGACAGCAATGGAGGTGGAGATCTGATTGTGACGCAGTCTATGACAAGGGAGGTGGGTCATTGAAGGTTGCATTGATTCTGCGAGTGGCCCGGGTGCCATAGCATGCAGAATGGGCACTGGTAAATGGGGCAATCAATGCATAAGTGGCCTAGGTGATGGCATTGGAAGCATGCCTCTCCATATTGCAGGTGGGTAGGAGGGAGTATGACTCGTCCTTCTCCTCCTGTCCAGTAGGATTCCAATCTCTCCATGATAATGATTTCATCAAGGGTGAGGGGGTCAGAGGATGCTGAAGGTGTGGTATTTGTTGCAGTTGCATTGGCATGGTTTAGGTTCCTCAAATATTTGTCCAGGTCATCTAAGAACTCCCCGAACTTCATTTGATACACCATCTCTACATTGGTAGCAACTGAACTCATGATGGAAGTGAGGAAGGCGGCAGTTGCATTGGCATTATTGTGGGCGCAACTGGCTTTCATGCAGAGCCTTTGGATGTTTAGCAGGGTGGTGTAGAGTGAATGAAGAATGGATCCTGTGTCGAGGTGGGCTTCAATGGGGACAGAGAGTTGTGGGTCCTGGGTGAAGGCGTGTACATGAAGGGCATAGTTTGAATTAGGGTGGCCACTCCTAAGTCTGTTGGCATAAAGGGGTAAGTTTACTGAATGAATCCCACGTTGGGGCAGAGAAGTAATAGTATCATAAACAAAACGAGCCACCTCCTCTGTGGAGGGGGTGGCCAATGAAGCATACATAGGAGGATGGGAGAAAAGAGGAGATGTATCGGTAGGTGTTGCAGTACAGGAAAAGTTTTCTTCAGCTGTTACTACGGGAGTAGCAATCTGTGAGTTGGTGATGGAGGACTCGGTCACCAAAGAGGAGTTGGATAGGCTTGGTGAGGTTGAGATGGCCATGGATGCGAGTTGGATGGTTACAAGGTAAAATGCAATGGTGGGCGTTGAGGGCAAAGAGTGGATAGAGGTGGTTTTAGAGTCAGTAACATTTTTTATAATCCTTTAGTAGTATTGGAGCATGAGATATTTCCTTTTCCGAAATCCATGAGTCATCTTTCAGTGGGTATCCTTTCCATCAGATCAGGAATGAGCAGTGTGATGGGGGGCCACAGTGGCATAAGATCCATTCTGTTGCAAGTGCAAAGAAGCAAGCATTGCCTAACCCTATCTTCTGTGATTCTGTCAGGCAACCTGGTACTTCTGCTATGGGGGCAAACCTATATCATCAGAGAGAAGGATGCTGGACAGCAGGGAATGGGGATGCAGATAGAAGAGGGGGTGGATGGTGGTAAAGAATGTCTTCTATGAGGATCTTTTAGTGAACTATTGCATCGCTATAATAGATGTAGCACTCTTGCAGCTAGTCTCTGTCTTCCTCCTAATACTGGCACCTGTGTGACAGCATAATCATGGTCATACCTAACCTTGGTACTTGGGTAATTGCGTAGTTATCTGGAGGGAACTACCCTTAAGGCACAATGCCTCTTGCTGTATAGGCCTGGAATAAATTAGTAAACACTAAATGACTGGATTGCATACTGCAATAATCTGGGAGTAGGATTCTTGCTGGGATATGAGTTGGAACTTGCTGGCTGGACTGGGAGAGGTGGAGGTTGGCTTTATCTCTGGACAATCTCACTCCTAGGCACCATTGCTGGCGGGTAGGTGAATAATCGTCTGCTACTTGCAGCTTGAACTTCACTAGGCCACCTGGGTAGGCAGGGTAGGAGAGGTAACAAGTGGATTAGGCTGAGGAAACACCAGCCAACTCATAACCCCTTATATATGGTACAAAGGTAAGCACAGACCAAGCTGCGTATTGTCTAGGGTATATGGTAATTAATGTGGCTATGGTAAGGTAGAGGGTTAAGTCCATGAGGTAGCTGTAAGGCTAACCTTGAGTAAAAGATAAGGCTGGCCCTGAGAAGATCAGAATGGAAGGGATGCAGCAATAAAGAGAAATGGAAGATTGATCACAAAGTGTGAAAGATTAGGGGAAGGATTGTGGCAGAGATCCCATTAAGGGTTCTGCAGGGTCATGGGAGTGATCGTACTGATCGGAGGGTAAGGTGGTAATGAAGAAGGCAAGGATGCCTGTAGGTGGTGGTTGAGGGTTAGGAGTGATCGGTGTAAAGTCATGAAAAGAGTGAAGAGGTGAAACTGTGAAGATGTGAAAATGTGACAGGGTGAAGGTGTGATGATGTGAAGGGACGAAAGGGTCATGTGATTAGGGAGAATGTCATAACATTCACAACATGTTCAATTTCAAATTCTTCCTCTCTGTCTATTAGCTCTGGTGGTGGTGTGGGAAATGGGGTTCTGTGGGTGGAATTCTCTTTGAATGGGGAGAGAAGTGTGGCATGGAACACAGGGTGAACCTTCCAGGTCTTTGGGAGGCAAAGTCTGTAGATTATAGAAGATATAACGTCAGTAATTGTAAATGGTCCTTTATGTTTTTGGGTGAATTTTGGGTTTGCCACTTGTCACTTTAGATTAGTTGCTTCAAGCCAGACCTTGTTGCCTTTTCTAAATGGTTTATATTTACCAAGGTATCTTTCTTTTATGCATAGGCAAGCTTGGTCATGGGCTGCTAGGGCTTCGTTCCTGGCAATGATTAGTTGCTTGACTCTAAAGTTGGCTAATGGGGAGTTAGTTTCAAACACAACTGAAGGTAAAGGTTTGAGCTCATAATCCATCATCAGAAAGAATGGTGATTGATTAGTGATGGAGTGAGGTTGGTGGTTATGTACAAATTCTGCATATGTGATTATTGATGTCCAGGTGGTTGGGTGGTTGCCACAATAAATACGGAGGTAGGTTTTGATCTCCTGATTTACTCGTTCAGTCTGGCTGTCTGTCTGTGGGTGGTAAGTGGTGTTGCGACTGCAAAGGAGCTACACTGCCTCAACTATCTCCGTGGTCCTGTCGGGTGACCTGGCATCGTTCTACGGGGCTTGTCTTGGGAAAGAGCTTTCACGTATGGCTATGTCCAGATTGCCACCCTTGTAAGCTGTTCTGGGTGCCACCCGTATCAAGGGTGCCACTTCTAGTGCTACCACATGATCTTCTACTGCACTTCGGCTAGTAGGCTGGCTGGAATAATATAAGGTACAATGCTAGTGAGAACCTAACTGTACCACAGGTATAATATTGTCTTGACTGATGATGTGGTCTTGAGTCATGTAGTTATCTGTTATCTGTAATCTGGATGACTAGGCCATTTACAAAGGTGTAGTCCTGGAACTGGTTAAATAATGGATAAATGAATGTGGGGCGTACTGCAAGTCTTTGAGGGTTTGACTTGTCATGATATACGAGCTTGCTGGCTGGACTGGATGAGGTGGAGGTTGGCTTTATCTCCGGACAACCTCACTCCTGGGCACCATTACTGGCAGGCGGGCGAATAGTCATCGTCTACTTGTAGGATACTTCACTAGGCCACCTTGGTAGGCAGGGTAGAAGAGGTAACAAGTGGATTAGGCTGGGGGGACACTAGCCAACTCATAACCCCTTATATACGGTACATAAGAGTGCACAGACCAAGCTGCGCATGGTTTAGGGTATACGGTATTACTGTATTTAGTACTAGGGTATAGGGAATAGTTCATGAGGCAGCGGTGAGGCTGGCCTTGAAGGAAACACAATGTAAGCCATGAGGTTGGGAAAGTCAGAAGCGTACCTCATGGAAGAAGGATGGAAATGGAAGATCATCAACAAGATGTGATGATCAAGGAGTATGATCATGGCAGAGATCGATCAATGATCCTGCAGGGTCATAACCGATCAGATTAGGAAAGGAAGGTGAGAAGAAGGTGTGGTTGCCTGTAGGTGTGATCAAGGGTTAGGGGTGATCGGTGTGATGTCATGAAAAGGTGAAGAGAGTGAAGGTGTGAACACGTGACAATTGGCGTGATGATGTGAAGGGTTGGAAGGGTCACATGATCAGGGAAAAAAAATAATCATGGGATTCTAAGGTAAAATCCCGTATCATAACAAGTGGTGGACAGAGAAAGGTTGTATTTGAGCAGTTTTTCAAGTGCTTGTGCAAAGATGGATGCAAACTGGGGTTCTCGGTCAGATATGATTTTGTTGTAGAGTTTAAATCTCTTGTAGACAGTTTTGAAGAAGAGCACTGCAATATCAGCTGCAGTAGCGGTTTTCTGTTGCGACTGCAAAGGAGCAGACACTGCCTAACCTAGAACTCCGTGGTCCTGTCGGGCGACTCAGCATATTCATATGAGGCGGAACCTATGATGTCGGGAGTAGAGAGTGCTGGACAGCAGAAGACAGGGGAATGCGGATAGAAGGGGGGACCGATAATGGGGGGGCCCACTAGAGCGAGATCTCCTAGCATACTATTGCAATGCTATAGAAGCAACGGTACTCTTGCAACCGTGCTCTGTCACCATCCTAATACTGGCACCTATGTGACAGCATAATCGTTGTTGAGCCAGAGGGGCTCTTGGGTGATCGCATGATTATCTGGAGGGTATTACCCTATATGGCGCTGTGCCGCCAAGCCACAAAGGCTTCTGGAATAAATTAGTAAACATGAATGAGTGTGTTACATACTGGCATGACTAGGAGGTGTCTTGACCTGGGATATGAGCTTGAACTGGCTGGCTGAACTGAGAGAGGTGGAGGTTGGCTTTATCTCTGGACAACCTCACTCCTAGGCACCATTGCTGGCGGGTAGGCGAATAGTTGTCTTCTACTTGCACTTAACTTCACTAGGCCACCTTGGTAGGCAGGGTAGGAGAGGTAACAAGTGGATTAGGCTGGGGGGACACCAGCCAACTCATAACCCCTTATATACGGTACATGAGAGTGCACAGACCAAGCTGTGCATTGTCTAGGGTATATGGTAATTAATGTAAGCTATGCTAAGGTAAAGGGTTATGTCCATGAGGTAGCGGTAAGGCTGACCTCGAGTAAAAGGTAAGGCTAGCCCTGAGAAGATCAGAATGGAAGGGCGTAGCAAGAATATGAAATGGAAGATCAATCACAAAGTGTGAAAGATCAAGGAAGGGATCGTGGCAGAGATCCATCTAGGATCTTGCAGGGTCATGACTGATTAGATCAAGGAGGAGCGGTGAGGAGAAGGCCTGGTAGCCTGCAGGTATGATCGAGGGTTAGGAGTGATCAGTGATATCATGAAAGAGTGAAGAGTGTGAAGGTGTGAAGATGTGACAGGGAATGGCATGATGATTGTGAAGGGTCGGAAGGGTCACATAATCAGGAAAAAGAAAGGTCGTAATATATTCGTAGATTCACAACATTCACCTCTTCACCATTTCACTTCTTCACATGTTATCTGCATGTTCAGGGACATGCTTCTACTTCCATTCTACCACACCATGCGTCTAGCATGTGTTGTGCTTTTTATTATGCACATCAAGCATGGCATGCTTCCTTTTAATCTCCGTGTGCTTCCTGACTTCTTTTCCATTTGATGGAAGCACCCCTTTAATTACCATTTACTTCTATACTCATACACAGCTTGGTCTGTGCACATATATCAGTAGTATATAAGGGACAGTGTATTGGCTGTTGTCCCTCAGCCTAATCCACTTGGTTATTCACCTGCAAAGGAGTGAGACCACTACTTGGGATTACCCTCAATCTTCCACTCTTACCAGCCAGCCAGAAACCAGTGCCCTGCAGCAGTAGTACAAAGAACCCTCTGCCAAGAAGTCTTACCATCAGTACATGTTATCGTTCCAGTCATAGTGTTTTCAGTGCTGCTCCTTTGCATCCACATCACAGACCCCATTCCAGACAACTTCATCCATGACTACATGAATGATGGAATGGGAGAATTCAATACTATTGAAGACTACCGAAACTCTAAGTACATCCCCAGTTATTCCACAGACAAATACACTAGTACTGATTGGGATTGTTACAATTCATCCCCTATCTACTCTTTTTCCCTTGCTACACTCGCTACACTCGTTCCCCTAGATCCCTCTAGGCTCACTTGTGTACCTCACCACCTGCTCTTGTTACATGACACCCACGTGACCTCCAGAGTACCTCCGATCATGTGACCCATCACATGACCTCCACTACCGTCGACCTCTAGACTTGCCCATGTGTCTAGACCCTCTGTGACTTCCCATTGACTCATTCTATGCTCGCTCATCACATAGTCCTAGCCTCTAGCTTTCTTCAGCTAGTACCCACGCCTATGACCCTGCACTCGTCAATGTGCACTCCATGAGACTCCCACATCACGTACTCCTATCACATGCCTCGTCCCCAGACACTTACAAGACCAATGACACCTCTCATCACGTGCCCATTATGTGCCTCGTGTCTCATGTCCCCTAGTCTCGCCCCTAGGCCTTCCTTGAGTCATTCCTTGTCACCTGTCCAGTGAACCCCGTTCATACTATCAGGGCTTCTCCCTTCTGATCTTCTCTTCCATTCCCTGATGAGTCACCCTTGTCTCACCATCTTGTTCATTTGATATTTACTTAACTCAGTCAATGGCCTCCCTGCCATCTCCTTCGTCCTCTGTCCGTGACAGCGACCTCTAGAACCATCGTACGTATTACCATACCTACGGATAGTCCCATGCACTTCCCCTTCGCCCCACTCATGGTCTGTGCACACTCCCACTACGTATATATACCCATACCATAGCTACTACATCCCTTAACTTTGTCCTACCTTTACAGTGGCCTCCTTGCCACCAACTCTGTTCCCTTGTGTACTCCTGCACATTGTACCTTGTACCACACCTCAGCAATGTAGTCGTTTGCTTCCTTCTCCATCCTCCTTGTCCCCCTTGTCCTTCGACCCTCAGCAAACTCCCATCAAGCCCCTCGTTGATACCAAGACTACTTCGTGTTCACTCAAGCCCTAGCTAAGCAGGGCTGTCCTCTCGTTCATCTTGTGACCTCCTATAGATCTCTCTTCATCCTCCATGTTCTCCTAGATACCCTAGGGTTACCCTTCGTCCTCCGCGCCCCTCTAGGAGACCCATAAGGTCTGCACTATGCCCACCAGGACATAGTGTAACAGGGATTCCATGAACACCATGGATTCCTTTTGGAACTTACAGATGCTGCAATGACCATCTTCTGCTGTGTACTGAAGATGAGAATCCAAGTGTTGCAGGACTGTCTAGTTGTCCCTTACCTGGGTATTATGGTGATACTCGGAGAAATAAGAATGGGACATGAAAATATGGGTTTGACTCTAGAGATTTTGTTGTATGGAATGGGGACCTAGGACCCATTGACAATAGTGACTGGGACTTTAATTATGATCTCTATAATTATGAGTGTTATTCTTTGACCATGACCATAAGCACTTCTTACTGAGATGGCTGGTTGATTGATAGTGGGGCTACACATCATATCACACCACATCTTGAGGACTTTATGTCTCTCTCTAAATGAGAGAAGATTTGTGAAGTTGCAAATGGAGCATCCATGAAACTTTATGGACCCAGTCATGTTGTACTGCAATCATCAGGACAACCACTCATTCTTCAAAATGTTTGGTATTCACCTGATTCTCCACACAGATTATTATCTCTTGCAGCTTTAACCAACCTTGGTTTTACTGCAAATATCAATTCAAGAGCTACTACTATTTGGAATCCTCATGGTACTGTTTTGATTCAGGCATTTGCTTCATCATCACAGAATGGACTTCATTGGTTTCAGTTATCTCCAATTAAACCACTTGCAAATTCGACCATGACACTGCAAACAGAAAATTCATTATGCTTATGGCACTATAGATTTGGTCATACCTCACTTAATGTGCTTTGAAATGCACACAAGACATGTTTTGGCATTCCTACCTTGAATATAGATAAGACCAACATCTTTCATACTTGCAAAGGTTGCCTTTAAGGCAAGACTGCTCAATTACTATTCCCACAATCTTCTTCCAGAGCTTCTCGAGTTCTTGAACTTGTTCATATAAATCTTCTGGAATTACCAGTCTACTGTTGCAGATGCAAGGAAGCTACACTGCCTAAACCTAAACCACTGGGTCCCATCAGGTGACCTGGAACTCCTTGCTACAGGGCAAAACCAAAGTGTCAGGTAAAAGAGTGCTGGACAGCAGGTATGGGGGTGCGGGAACAAGGAGAGGACTGTTGTCGGGTCTGGCTTCCACTATTGAACTCCTAGCGGACTATTGCACCACTATAGTAGCAATTGTACTCTTGCAATGATGCTCTGTCTTCATCCTAATACTTGCAGCTATCTGCAAGCATAATTGTGTTCATACTGAGGAGGTACTTAAGTAATCACATAGTTAACTGGAGGGAACTACCCTGAAGGCACTCTCAGCCTTGACCATTACATTGGCCGCTGGATTATAGATTTTAGTAAATACATAAAGACTGGATTGTGTACTGCAAGTATCTGGGAGTAGATCTTGACACAGAATATGAGTTGGACTGGCTGACTGGACTGGAAGAGTGGAGGTTGGCTTTATCTCCAAGCAGCCTCACTCCTGGGCACCATTGCTGGTGGGCAGGTGAATAACTGCTGACTACTTGTATGGCTTAACTTCACTAGGCCACCTTTGCAGGCAGGGTAGGAGAGGTAACAAGTGGATTAGGCTGGGGGGACACCAGCCAACTCATAACCCCTTATATATGGTTATATGATGTGCACAGACCAAGCTGTGACTGGGTCTAGGGTATACAGTATTACTGTATTTAGTACTAAGGTAGAGGGTTAAGTCCGTGAGACAGTGGTGAGGCTAGCCTTGAAGGAAACACAAGGTAAGGCATGAGGTTGAAAAGGTCAGAAGCATACCTCATGCTAGAATATGAAATGGAGATCGATCACAAAGTGTGAACGATCAGGAAGGATGATTGTGGCAGAGATCCATCAAGGATCCTGCAGGGTCATGAGTGATCGTACCGATCAAATGGAAAGGCAGAGATGAGGAAGACATGTAGGCCTATAGGTGATGATCGGAAGGTAGTGATCAGTGTGAAGTTGTGAAAGGGTGAAGAGGTGATATGATGTGATCATGTGACAGGGTGAAGGCATGATGTGTGAAGGGTCAATAATGTCACGTGATCAGGGAAAAAGATAGTCATGGAAATTGCAAGTACAATTCCCATTTCATAACATCTACTCTTACAATCACAAGAAGTACATTATAACTTTCTTGGATGATTACTCCTCCTATGCTTGCATTGCCATGCTCTCAAAGAAGAATGATGCTTTTACAGCCTTCAAACATTTTTTGGCTAAAGCAAAGCGTCAAACAGGTTCATTTTTACTCTCTCTTTGTTCAGATTGAGGGGGGGAATATCTTGGACAAGACTTTAAATTGTTCCTTATGATTTGAGGGATACAGCATCAGCTGACTGTACCAAGAGAACCACAACAAAATGGCAGAGCAGAGTGATTCAATCACATACTGCTAGATAAAACCAATGCAATGCTACAACATGCTTGCATGCCAAAGGTTTTCTGGCAAGAAGCCATGGAGAGTGCGATATACATTTACAATCATCAACCAATGAGAAGACTCAAATGGGAAACCCCAATATCTAAGTGGGATCCTTGGGTTGAAAAACCTGATGTCTCTTGCTTTAAGGTATTTGGATGTCGAGCATATGTCTTCATACACAAAGAAGACAGAAGAGATAAACTCTCTTCAAAGACTAAGGAGATGATCTTTATAGAATATCCTCCTGGTACAAAGGGATACAGATTTTATGATCCTGATACCCAATGTATTGTTACTGCAAGAAATGCCACATTCAATGAATTCTCTTTTCTGAAATGTTCCAAAACAGACAAACATGATCTTATACAAATCCCAGAAGAAAGCAACAATGATTTGGAAGAACAAGACAATGAATATTCAAACCATAAAGGAGATGGGGATGCCCAAGAACCTCCCTCAGAAGAAGACCTCAATATTGAGGTTACATTTCCAAGTCTGCCTTCCAATCAAGTTTCTAATCAGGCACAGCAACCTGGTTCTACTCCTCCTCCACTACATACTCCTCCTTCTACCAGATCTCCACCAATAGTTCCTAGAACACCTAGGAAACCTCCATTACCTCAGAGATCACCTCTGAGAGAAAGAGCTCCAGCAATACCAATACCTCCCCTGGCTATACCACACTGATCACAAAGGGAGAGAAGAGCTCGAATCATCTCTGATAATGCTTATGGAGAGTGGAGACCTATTGACATTAAAAGAAATCCTTTTTCAACAAATGAGGAAGGATTAGAAGACATATATGTGAGTCAAGAAGATGCTTACAATTTAAGCATGCACTTTATGAAAGCCTTAATGTCAATGGCATCACCAGTTTTCAATATACCAAGACAATACAAAGATATATTCAGATTGCCAACTGAACATCAAAAGGAATGGCTCTCAGCATGCAAGGAAGAAATCAAATCCATAAAGGATAGAAAAGTATGGGAACTTGCAGATTTGCCTTTAAATCATAAATCCATCAAGGGAAGATGGGTATTCATCAAAAAAGGTGATGGTCGCAAGAAAGCAAGATTTGTTGCTAAGGGATTTACTCAAGT
>JBBPKD010001157.1:0-11290 GCA_038089075.1 Singerocomus inundabilis
TATTAACCCTATTGAATACCTATGGGGATATATTAAAAGAAGGCTTGAAGAGTATAAGAATGCTTTTAATGAAATAGTGGAGTTATGGGGGAGGACTCAAGAAAATACCACTGAGGAGTGTGAGAAGTTGATTTAAAGCATGCCCAGAAGGATTAAGGCAGTGGTTAGAGCAAAAGGAGGCCATATCAAGTACTAATAATGCTCAAATATCAAAAGTGAATAAACCATTGCAATGAGGTCACTGTTTTATAATGGCTATATCTTGGCAGGCTCTGAGTGGAATCACATGACCTAGGGGGCAATGGTGTAGCCAGGAGTATGTACATTAATTCATCTCACCAACTCTAAGCACAATTCCCACATATAAGTGCAATATGCTTCATGTATTGAATGGAGATCAAACATTGCAATGGTTTATTCACTCACTGTAAGTGTAAAGAGAAGTCAATCTACGACTTTAGAAGATGAGTGGGGAACACATTAAGTTAAGTTGATTTCAGACTAAGATATACAAGATATAGCTGCAGGGTTTATATATGGAGAGACTTGGATGACTAAGTCCAGAGTCAGGTCATGCTATGTATCAAAGGGGTCAAAGATAAGACTATGCTGGAGTGCAGCCTTGGAGCTGTGCTCCTAAGTGAGTACTGATATCAGAGTTCTAACTAAGTGAGAAATAGAACATAAGATAGGAGTAATGTATGAGAACATAAAGAAACAAAGTCAAAGGGAATTACTAAGTACAAGTCTGAAGCAGAGTAAGTATAGAAGAGACAGAGGAGAACAGACCAGAGGTATAACAGAGATAGTACAGAGGTACTGGAGTTGGCTTGAAACGTGGTATATGACAGTATCCCCCTCTTAGGCCTAAACCCTTGAAGGCCACTGAAGATCACATGACTCTGTTGATTGCGGAGTTTGAAAAATTGAACAGCGGAGTGGAATGTCAACTGCATGGTATAAAGTCTAGATGGTCTAGTGACAATTCCTTACAGTTGAACCACCATGTCTGAGTTTGCAGACATTAACACATGGGGCAATAAGCAGCTGGTGGAGTGTGCCAAAGATGGCAATGCATTGTGGGAGGCAAAGGTGGCAGAGCAGAGGCAGTGCATGAAGGCAAAGAGGAAGGAGGAGGAGCAGAGGAAGGCAGAGGAGGCTGCCAAGAAGTGGGCAGAGAAGGATGCAAGGCATCAAGCAGAGGCTGAGTGTTATGATACAGGAATTGTACTTGCAATTTCCATGACTTTCCTTTTCCTTGATCATGTGACCTTTCTGTCCCTTTACATTATTACACCATCACCTCATCACATCTTCACACCTTCACCCTCTTCACACTTTCATGAAATAACCAATCACTTCTATCTCTCGATCATCACCTACAGGCTACCATGCCTTCTTCATATTTGCCATCCCTGATCAATCAGTCATGACCCTGCAAGATTCTAGATGGATCTCTGCCATGATCCCTCCTATGATCGGTCACACCTTGTGATCGTTCACCCTTTCATTTTTCTAGCATGAGGTACACTTCTGATCTTCTCAACCTCATGCCTTACCTTGCATTTCCCTCACAGACTTTACCCTATACCCTACATAGCCATACATTAATTACCATATACCCTAGACAACCACAGCTTGGTCTGTGCACCTGCATGTATCGTATATAAGGGGTTATGAAATGGCTGGTGTCCCCTTAGCTCAATCCACTTGTTACCTCTCCTACCCTGCCCTCACCAATGACCTAGTGATGTTAAGCCATATAAGTAGTTGATGGTTATTCACCTACCCACCAGCAATGGTGCCTAGGAGTGAGACTATCTGGAGATAAAGCCAATCCTCCTCCTACCCAGTCCAGCCAGTCCAACTTGTATCCCAGCAAAGATCACATCCCAGATATTGCAGTATGCAATCCAGTCATTACATGTTTACTAATTTATTATCCAGGACCTATGTGGTCATAAGGCATCATGCCTTAAGGATGACTTCCTGCTGACAGTTACGCGATTATCCAAGTGCTCCATTAGCATGAACATGATTATGCTGTCAGATAGCTGCCAGTGTTAGAATGGTAATGGAACCCAGTTGCAATAGAACTGTGGTTACTATAGCAGTGCAATAGTCTGCTAGGAGATCTCATATTAGTGGGTCCCCCCAACATCTGCCCTCTCTCTTATTCCACACTCCCCTCTCTGCTGTTCAGCATCCTCTACTATTCGACATTATAGGTTTAGCCCCATAGCAAGAGTACCAGGTCACCTGACAGAACATGGTGGTTTAGGTTTAGGCAGTGTAGCTCCCTTGCATCTGCAACATTGAGGTGGCAGCCAAGAAACAGGTGAGTCCACCATGTTGCAAATGGGCAGTGCTAATGGAGTGTAGGTGGAGCAGGTGGCAATGGAGCAAGGCTTCAGCAAAGGGAAGGGAAAGGAGCAGGTGGAGGTAGCTCCAAAGTGCCAGAGATGTAGGGAGCGTGGGCTGAAATGTACTCTGGAGCCAGGGAAGTTGATGTCATGTATGGAGTGCCAGAGAGTCAAGGCACAGTGTGAACAGCCAGGAGAGAAAAAGATGGAGGTGAAGAGGAAATGCAAGGTGGTTGATGAGGAGGAGATGGAGGTGCTCTGGAAGAAGGTCTGGTCAGAGGAGCCCACCAGTAGGGCAGAGATGAGAGAGTGCATGGTGCTGATCGCTGGGGCGATTAACAGTCACTGGAAGATGGTTGTGGGGAAGCTGGACTGCCTGATCCATGCGGTGGAAACCTTAATGGACCTCAAGACCTCAGAGGTCTCTCTGAATGACAAGAATAAGAGTGAAGAGGAGGTGAAGGGGGAAGAGGGTGGTGATAAGGGCAAGGGCAAGGACAGAAATGCATCAGATGTGTTGGAGGACCTGTTCAAAGGGATATATGATGTAGAGATCCCATAAATAGTCACCTTCAATATAGTCTCTTTCATTTTCATTAAGTGTGATAAGGTCCAGGCTTCTCCAGATATTAAAGGTGAAAGTCTGAGACAAGCTCCAAGGCATGGTCTAGCTCTGTTGCAAGTAACCACGAGGTTTCTTCATTGGTTCCTTCATACCCAGACCAGTGAACCAGGTACAGGAGCTTGCAGTTCTTTCTTCAACAGTCTACCTTTAAGTCTAGAACCTCAGAGATTTTGTACTCTGATTTGCTGTCTACTTCAACTGGGGGCAAAGGTGGTTGTGTGCGATTAGGGATGTTGTTTGGGTGAGTGGGTTCTAATTGGGAGACATGGAAGACTGGATGTACAGACTTCATGCTCTTTGGGAGTCAGAGAGTAAAGGAGAGTGCACCTACTTGTGCAATAATATCAAAGGGTCCTAGGCTCTTTTTAGAGAGTTTCTTGAAGGGATGCGTAGTACTGAAGTACTTGGCCTTGATGAAAACCTAATCATCAACTTTAAAGTCTAGTGCCAGAGTTTGTTTAGCATCTACAGGATCTTGATAACATTGCTGGGCTAGGACTATCTCTTTATGGAGGAGTTGGTGGAAGGAGTTGAGGTTGATGGAGTATTCTTGGGCTCAGGTGGAGGTCAGGTCTCACTTAGGATGTATAGCAATGCTAGGGTGGTAACTCTTATTAGTGAAGAATGGAGACACACCAGTGGTGGCATTCAGAGCATTGTTGTATGTGAACTCTGCAAGAGGCAGGAGTTTGGACCAGTTGTCTTGCTGGTAGTTACAATATATGTGAAGATACTGCTTCAAAGTCTGGTTCATTCATTCTATTTGGCTGTCACCCTCTGGGTGGTAGCTGGAGGTAAAGTGAAGGCAGATGTTGAGGGCTTTACCTAGTGAGCAGAAGAAGTGGGAGATGAACTCTGAACCTCAGTCAGAGATGATGTGAGAGGGGACTCCATGCTTTAAAAAGATGTGGAGGAGAAAGAGTTTAGCTAACTTCAGGAATGTCACCTTGTTGTCAGTGGATATGAATACACATTGTTTGGACAGTCTATCCACAATAATGAGAATTGCAGTGTGGCTGGAGAATGGAGGTAGTTGTTCAATGAAGTCCATGGAAATTGAGTTCCATGGCTTCTTGGGGATGGGAAGTTGCTTGAGTAGCCCATAGGGCTTGTGTCTTGGTATCTTGGCTTGAGCACAGGCTGTACAGGATGTGATGTACTCTTTTACAAAGATCTGGATGCCTGGTCAGGTGTATTCACAATGAATTAGCTCTAAGGTCCAGTTTTGTTCAAAATGGCTGGAGAGCAGATGGTCATGCTTGTAGCAAAGGATGCAAAGGTGGAGGTCATTGGTGTTGGGAACATAGATGCATTCATCCAGGCATAAGAAGCCATCAGAGTCAACAGACCAATAAGAGTCAGAAGATTCTGAAGAGGACATGTGGAGGGATAAGATAGGGTCAGAGAAAAGAGCAGAGAGGATGTCATTGTGCAAGGATTCAATGTTGAATAGCAAACTGGCCTGGAGGACTGGAGCTGCTAAACAAGATGCTCTAAGGGATGACACAAGTTGTTCTTGGATAAAGACAGGGTGGAAATTCTGAGGGTTTACAAGAGCATAGTTCCTATCCCTCTCTTTGGGATAGATGTCCCAGCATCTAGTGAGGAAATTGGGCTTTGCACCTAACTTTCCAGAATGGAAATGGACTACCATATTAAACTGTGAGAGGAACTCTGACCACCAGGCTTGGTGCCGAATAAGGAGCTTGATTGTGGCAAAGTACTCTAAGTTCTTGTGGTCAGTTACAATGTCTACTGGAGTTCTGTTATAATATGAGAATTGTACTTGTGATTCTCATGACTATCTTTTTCCCTGATCATGTGACCATTCCATTCCTTCACATCATCACACCATCACCTTGTCATGTCTTCACACCTTTACCCTCTTCACTTCTTCACAACATCACCCCGATCATCAATTTCTTTCTGATCATCACCTACAGGCTACAACACCTTCCTTATCTCCGCTCTTATCATTCAATTGGCACGATCACCTCATGACCCTGCAGAACCCTTGATGGGATCTCTGCCATGATCCTTCCCCTCAATCATCACATCTTGTTGATGATTTTCCATTTCTTCATTCTAGCCACACCCTTTGCTTCTGACCTTTTCAGGGTGCAGCCTTACCTTTACATCGAGGCTGCCTCACTGCAACCTCATTGTTGCGAACACAAGAGAGCTACACTGCCTCAACTATCTCTGTGGTCCTGTCGGGCGACCTGGCATCGTTCTACAGGGCTTAAACCGGGGAAGGAGTTTCTCATGTGACTATATCCAGGTTGTCACCCTTTGTGAGCTATCAGGTTGCCACCCATAACAAGGGTGCTCTAGATACTACCACATGTTCTTCTATGGCACTACAGCTCGTAGGACTAGCTGGAATAATATAAGGTACAACAGTAGTGAGAACCTAACTGTACCGCAGATATAACATCATCTTGACCAATGACATGGTCTTGAGTCATGTAGATTATATCTTTTGTCTGGTAACTGGATGACTAGGTCATGTACGATGGCGTAGTCCTAGACTGGTTAAATAATGGTTAAACGAATGTGGGACGTACTGCAAGTCTTCGAGGGTTTGACTTGACATGGGATACGAGCTTGATACGGGCTGGACTGGAAGAGGTGGAGGTTGGCTTTATCTCCAGACAACCTCACTCCCGGGCACAATTGCTGGCAGGCGGGTGAATAGTCGTTGCTACTTGGACTTAACTTCACTAGGCCACCTATTGCTAGGCAGGGTAGGAGAGGTAACAAGTGGATTAGGCTGGGGGGACACCAGCCAACTCACAACCCCTTATATATGATACAAAGGAGGGTCTAGGGTATACGAGATTACTGTAAGTAGTAGTAGGGTAAAGGGTAAAGTCCATGAGGATGCAGCTAGGCATACTTCGAGGTAAAAGTAAGGCTACACCCTGAGAAGATCAGAATGGAAGGGTGGAGCTAGAATATAAAATGGGTGATCGATCACAAAGTGTGAAAGATCAAGGGAGGGATCGTGGCAGAGATCCATCTAGGATCTTGCAGGGTCTTGACTGATCAGATCAGAGGGTGTGGTGAAGAGGAGGCATGGTGGCCTGTAGGTGATGATCAAGAGTTAGGGGTGATTGGTGATGTCGTGAAAGTGTGAAGAGTGTGAAGATGTGAAAATGTGACAGGAGATGGCGTGATGATGTGAAAGGTCGGAAGTGTCACATGATCAGGGAAAAGAATAGTCATGGGATTAAGGTAAAATCCCGTATCATAACACTCATGGACTTAACCCTTTACTCTAGACTACTTACAGTAATACCCTATACCCTAGACTATGCATAACTTGGTCTGTGCTCCTCTTTGTACCATATATAAGGGGTTATGAGATGGCTAGTATCCCCCTAGCCTAATCCACTTGTTACCTCTCCTACCCTGCCTTAGTTGGTGGCCTAGTAAAGTACCCTTCAAGTAGCAGACAACTATTTGCCTACCCACCAACAATGGTGCCTAGGAGTGAGGTTATCCAGAGATGAAGCCAACCCATCACTCCTTTCCAGCCAGCCAGCCAGCCAGCAAACTTGTATCCCAGTCAAGATCAGAACCCAGGACTTGCAGTATGCAATACAGTCACTACCAGTTTACTAACTTATTTCCAGAGAGCTTAAGAGAGGGCCAGAGGCATTATGCCTTAAGGGTGACTCCCTGCAGATCATTACGCGATTATCCAAGTACCCTTTTGGTACAACTATGATTATGCTGTCACACAGGTGCCAGTATTAGGATGGTGACAGAACCCACTTGCAAGAGTAGCGCAGTTACTATAGCAGTGCAATAGTCCACTAGAAGTTCTCATACAAGTGGGCCCCATGACATCTGCCCCCTCTTATATCTGCATTCCCCTCTCCACTGTCCAGCATCCTCTCTTACCCAACATCCTAGGTTTAGCCCCATAGCAAGAGTATCAGGTCACCTGACAGGATATGGTGGTTTAGATTTAGGCAGTATAGCTCCCTTGTGTCTGCAACAAGTTCCAAAGCCCTCAAGGTAGTGCCGCCAAGTTCAGAAGGACTTGAAGATGGCTAGCAATTTCTTGTTGTGAGTGTCATAGTTGAGCTCTGGAGTAGAGAGGGTGCAGGAGTAGTAAGCTACTGGGTGGACTTTATCATCTGAACAGTGGAGGGAAAGGATGCCAGCAATGGCATAGTCAGAGGCATCTGTCTTAATGATTAGTGGGGCATCAGGAACCCAGTGGATAGGAATAGGAGTAGAGGTGAAGGCATCCTTAAGACACTGGAATGTGGAGCAGCAGGCTTTATCAAAATTCCAAGCTGTTCCTTTGTGTGTAAGGTGAGTGAATGGGACAACCAGCCTAGAGTAATCAGCAATGAATCACCAATAGAAATTAGCAAATCCAAGAAATGATTGAATGTTTTGGACCTTATGAGGCTTAGGCCAATCAACAATGGCCTTCACCTTATTAGGGAACATGGTAAGTCTGGACAGAGAGAGCTAATATTCAAGATACTCAGTTGAATCAGTATGGAATTCACATTTCTCAGGCTTGGCATAAAGTCC
The DNA here is from genome assembly GCA_038089075.1 of Singerocomus inundabilis. Lineage (NCBI taxonomy): Eukaryota > Fungi > Basidiomycota > Agaricomycetes > Boletales > Boletaceae > Singerocomus > Singerocomus inundabilis. Next base: position 7,546 of record JBBPKD010001157.1, read on the forward strand.
ATGCTTTTGGAGATGCTGGAGGACTTCCTGGACATATTCCTTGTGTTTCGCATGGTTCTCAGAGAAGATGAGGATGTCATTGAGATATATAATGATGGAAACATTGAGGAGATCTGCAAAGATTAAGTTAACAAACTGCTGGAATGCTGCAGGAGCATTAGTGAGGCCAAATGGCATGACCAGCCATTTATATAACCCATAGTGCATACAGAAGAAGGTCTTCCACTCGTCTCCATTGGCAATGCAGACCAGGTGATACATATGCTAGAAATCAAGTTTAGTATAGATGTGAGCACAGCTGAGAACATCAAGGAGGTCAGAGATGCAAGGGAGTGGGTAGCAGTCCTTCTTTGTGATTTTGTTGAGTCCATGGAAATCTATACAGAGGCAAAGGGAACTATCCTTTTTATGAATGAAAAGGATAGAAGCAGCATGGGTGAAAAAGGATGGGCAAATGAAGCTGTTGGCAAGGTGTTCATTGAGGAATGTCCAGAGGGACTCAAGCTCGGAGGGTGAGAGGGAGTAGGTGGTACCTATAGGAGGAGATGCTCCTTCTTTCAGATTGATCTTCAGATTGAAATCACGATGTGGAGCAAGCTAGGATGCTTTGCTCTTACTGAATACATTTGCAAAGTCATGGTACTCTGAGGGAATCCTAAAGAGGTCGACTGATTTGAAGTTGACAGAGGCAGAGCGGAGGTTGCTGTCAGGCAGACAGAGTGTCATGGCAAACTGCACCAAGCCTTAAAGGCAATATGCAAGTGCAAAGGCAGGTGTTACACTTTTCTCTTCACCTTACACTTGTACTGCTACAGACACTACCAGATATGCTCACCTCTTTATTATGCAAACCTTATAGTGCTGACTCATCACTTCCCACCTTATGTCATAGACTATGCTTCATCTTCTGCTCTTTATTTTCACACATAGCTTGACTCATTCACTATTCATCAGCACTCTTCTATTTTATCTTCACTTGTGTTTTGCCATTGGTCACTCTACTTATGACTCACTCTAACTCTGGATGGACCTGCCCTATAGCATGGTCTGTGTGCAGCCTTCATAGGTATATAAGGTGAGCACTAGTTACTGTACTTTAGCTTTTGTCTCCCTTGTGCAATCCTTTGCCATTGTATTATCTACAAGCAATACAATTTGCTTGCTACCTCTCTTCACTGTCACTTAGTCAGCAAGCCACCTCAAACCAGCAGCAGCTAAGGTGATCCCCTGGTCACACTATGTACTTGTCAACTTTTAACCACTTGGTATTAACCAGGTCAACTTTGTCTCTGTTGTCTTAGCATTCTCAAGGGCTACACCCAGTCCTACCCAGGCTAAGTGTAACAGCAGGTGCACTAATGAGCACAATAGGCAGAGCCTTGCATTTAGAGAAACACAGTGTATTGAAGGGAATGGAGTCAGCTGAAGGAGTAATGTCCAGAGGCTGCAGAGTTGAGCTCGGGGTTGCTGGCACAGATGGTCCTGGTGCTCGGAATGAATATTGCTTGAAACCCAGTCAATCAACAGATTGAAGCAGGTTAGCCAGTTGTGTCCCAGAACAATTGAACATGAGCTGTCCAACAAAGTGATGTAGAACATTATTGGAGTAATATCACTGGAGGGGAAGCAGATGGAGAGGTCAAGAGCTTGAGTAATGGTGGAGTTGGATGTTCCATCAAACAAACAGAAAGAGAGAGAAGGGATGGAGTAGGTAGAAAATTCATGTTTATTGACAAAGGTCATATCTATAAAACAATTGAAGGAACCAGAGTCTATCAATGTGGGAAAGGAAGGGATGTTGTATGATACAAGGGAGACAGAAGGCATGAGTGATTGTGGATCTAAGAGAGTGGATGCATTGAGATGGATCTCCTTTGGTGCACAGGTGAATTTAATGCAATCTCCATCTTGTGTGAAGTTATGAAGGTTGTGGACTATTTTTTTGCCTTAGAGGAGGCCTCCGGTTTTGCTTCTGGAGTCTTGGTTGCACAGCCTTTGGCTGCACAAAAAGTTGACTTCATGCATTCCTTGGCCTGATGTCCTACTTGGCCACAGAACATGCACAGGTTGCTGTTGAAGTGGTGTTTATGCTTGGCTGCTGTGAGCTTACCATCCTTGCCTAGCTTGAACAATAAGTCTGGCTTGGGGGGAGAAGGTGGAGGATTGGCAGTGATCACTTGAGTGTGTGATCTAATAGCTCAAGAAATGTTGGTTGCCATGAGTAAATATTCAATACAAGAGGTAAGTCTGAAATACTGTTAAACATAGGTGAATATGCTCCGAGGGGAACTCCAGAGGTCCAGAGTTGAGGGGGTTGGATGGGACTTGGCTTTATCTTATGTGGTGTGCCCTTGTATAGGATTCAGTGTCCTGAATTTATGGGGGGTCAGAGGTTGAAGGGTAAGTGTAAAGAGAAGTCAATTTACAACTTTAGAAGACAAGTGGGGAACATATTAAGTTAAGTTGATTTTAGACTAAGATATACAAGATGTAGCTGCAGGGTTTATATATAAAGAGACTTGAATGACTAAGTCCAGAGTTGGGTCATGCTATGTACTAGAGGGGTCAGAGATAAGACTATGCTGGAGTGCAGCCTTGAAGCTGTGCTCCTAAGCAAGCACCAGTATTGGAGTTCTAATTAAGCAAGAAATGGAATGTAAGGTAGGAGTAACATATGAAAATGTAAAGGAACAGAGTCAAAGAGAATTACTAAGTACAAATTTGAAGTGAAGTAAGTACAGAAGAGATAGAGGAGAATGGACTGAAGATATAATGGAGATGGTATGGAGGTACTGGAGTTGGCTTGAAATATGGTATATGACAGATCATGCTGATTTAGGTTGATGATATTCTCCACATTGGAAACAATCTCACACTTCTTAAAGAAAAGAAGAAACAATTTATAAAGATATGGAAAAGTTGAGACTTAGGAGAAGCTCAAGAATATCTTGGGATGCATATTACCAGAAATCACTCCAAATGATTACTAAGACTTAATCAAATCAAATACACTGATAAAGTTATAGAATGTTTTGACATAACAAATTGTTGTTCTATACATATTCCTCTACTCTCTGGCTATAATCCCACATTATCAAATGAAGAATCAAATCCTACTCTTTGAAGTCATTATCAATTGGTCATTGGATCATTGTTATACATCATGCTTGGCACAAGACCAGACTTTGCCTATGCAGTTATCAAAATATCACAGTTCTCAGTCAATTCTACTGAGAATCATCTAAATCATGCACTTTATATTGTGTGATATCTGGCTACCACCAAAGATTTATGCCTTACCTATCAAGAAGAATCACATTTAGGATTCTTGGCATACAATGACACTGATTGGTGTTGTGAACTGTGGGGAGCTACACTGCAAAACCACCACCTAACCCATTGATTGACCTTGTTCTTGTACTATGGGGCTATAATCAGATATTGGAGTAGAGAGTGCTGGATAGCTATAAGGGGAATTGGATGAGAGAGGGGGTGGAGTGTCAGAAGGTCCCACTACAATGAGAACTCCTAGAGAACTCTTGCATCCCTATAGTACAATGGTACTCTTGCAACTATAGTCTGTCTTCCTCCTAACACTACCATCCTATGATGATAGCATAATCATATACAAGTGTTATGATTTTGCCCAGACACTTGTATAATTTTCTCTTTTTTCATTATCTTATCTTATCTTTCAGATCATGTGACTATTTCACATCTTCACATTTGCACTCAGTCACATGAG
>JBBPKD010001158.1:0-11285 GCA_038089075.1 Singerocomus inundabilis
AACTTCACAAACTTGATTTCACCCAGATTTTTAGTGAACATATCAGCAGGGTTGTTGCTGCCTTCAATGTAATACAGAGCTATCTTGCCATTGGCAACTAAGTCTCTGATGTGGTGGAATCTCAAGCGGATATGCTTGGATCACTTTTCTGTAATCGGGTTTGAAGCCATAAAGATAGCCCCCTGATTATCTCCACATATGGGGATGGTAGGAATGTTTATTCCGAGTTCACTAAGTAACTGCTGTATCCAGATGCCTTGTAAAGAGAAATCTGACAGCACCATGTATTCAGCTTCGGTGCTGGACATAGCAATTGATTTCTGGGTGTGTGAGTTCCAACTAAAAATCCTGCTGGCTAGCTTAAAGAAGAAGCTGGTCTGTGATTGACTAGTGCTTGCATCTGAGGCCCAATTGGAATCCATGAGAGCAATCTGACAGTGCCATGTATTCAGCTTTGGTGCTGGACATAGCAATTGATTTCTGGGCACACGAGTTCCAACTAAAAATCCCACCAGCTAGCTTAAAGAAGAAGCCAGTCTGTGATCGACTAGTGCTTGCATCCAAGGCCCAATTGGAATCTGTGCATGCCATAATGCCTAATTTGGATGCGCCATCATATGTGAGGCGATAGGACTTTGTAGATTGTAGGTAGCAACAAATATATATTGCTTTATCTAAGTGCTTTTTAGATGGGTTGGAGACATGGTGAGATAGGGCAGTGACAGCCAATGCAATGTCAGGGCAAGTGCCCAGCATGATATATAGCAAGGAGCCGATCACTTGCTGGAATCTGGCTCAAAGGATTGGGTCTACAGAACCATCATGAGGCAGTGGATTATAGCCAGTAGGGAGAGGGGTTTTCGTCTCCCTGGCATTCTGGACACCACATCTTTCGATGACCTTGTCAAGGTAAGCACATTGATCAATGGATATGTTTTTTCCTTGTCTTGTGATGCGCATGCAAAGGAATTCTTTCACTTTACCAAGGTCTCTACAGTCCCACTTCTTTATGAAGTGTGCTTTAATGCGATCAACTGTAGGTTTATGTGGTCCACAAAATAGTGAATCATCTACATAGATAATAGTGATCACATATGTACCATGGCCTTTGTATATGAATAGGCCAGCCTTTGAGGTCAGGCAAGTAAACCCTAGATCTTTCATAGATTTGTTGAGGGTTCGCCACCAGGCTAATCCAGCCTGTTTGAGATCATATAGTGCACATTTCAATCACAGCACTTTGCCTTCTTGGCCTTTGTGAACAAAACCTTCTGGTTGTTCCATGTAAATCTCCTCATCTAGCTGCCCATATAGATAGGCGCTTTTGACATTTAGACTGATGATATACCAGTTCTCGAGTGCAGCAAGTGTGAGCATAAGGCGCACAGTTTCAAATCTCACTACAGGAGAGAATATCTGATTGAAGTCTATTCCTTCGATCTGGGAGAAACCCTTTGCAACTAAGCAGGCCTTTTTCCTGCCATCAGGTTTGGCATTAAATACCCATTGGTTTTTTATGACCTTGTGGTCTTTGGGGTGATTTGCTAGCTCAAATACATCTCTCTTTTTGAGCATATCTAACTCTTCTTGGCATGCTTTATACCAAAGATCGTGCTCTGCTTTGGGTAGATGCAGAATGTCTTGATATAACCACTCTTTTGGTTGTTTAAGGAGTGATCCATTGTTTGGAATGGTCTGGGCAAGCAAAAAGTGAGCCAAAGGTGCTCCCCCTACCTGGCACAAGTGTGCAATGTCTGGCTGTTGCTTGGATTGAGCAGGAGTTTCATCACCATCAGGGGTTTCCTAAGATGTGGAGAAGGGTGTTTGACCACTGAGGCCAGATGTAGCAGGCTGTTGCAGTTGATTGATTACTTCCCACCAGCAACTAACTCTTTTGGTATCCCTGAACTGTTGTATAGGGTGTTTTTTCTCACCATAAACATTGCCTGGCCTAACAGGTACTCTCCTTTCACACTCTGAGTGACATGGGAGTGGTGGTGGTGCTGCCCTTTGAGGTGCAGGCTGAGGACTAGAAGTCCTCGAAACTAGAGGTGTATTTGCATGCTAAGGTGCATCATCTTCGACAGGGGGGTTTTCCTGTTGGAATCGTTGCCTATATGGTGTGTGATCTTCCTCCAAATTAGGAAATTCAGGGTCTAGCCCCAAAGGATCTGCAGATGCAAGTTCATCTCTCAGTCAAGTAGTTTCCCTTTTCTTTGTAGTACTGCAGTATGGGAACATGCCCTCATCAAATATGGCATGTGCTGATGTGAATAAGATGTGGTTTGGTAATCGCATGAATAGATAGTTGTGATCATTTGTGGGGGATACCCCTAGATATGTCATCAGCTTGGATTTGGGGGCCATTTTGTTGGGGTGAACATCCTGAGGGATGTGAATATATGCACTGCAGCCAAAAACATAAAGGTGTCCAATATTTGATTTGTCTGAGTATAGCAGCTCATATGGTGTATACCAGTTCAGGCGCTTTATTGGAGTGCAATTATAGATGTGCATGGTGTGTGCAGTAGTGAATTCCCACCAACTAGGGGGTAGACAAGCTTCATAGCATATTGATTCTGCTTTGTCCATCATAGTTCACATGAATCGCTTAGCACATTCATTCTGTTGTGGAGTGTGAGGTGCACTCTGGAATACTTTGATCCCTTTTTGACGAAGTAGGTTATCAAAAGCATCAGATTTATATTCTCCCCCTGCATCAGACATTCTGTTACGTTTCTACCCATATGCTTGTCTCTTTTTCCCTTTTCATTTGTCTCCACTCTCCCGGTGTTGACCCGGGCTTTGCCCCACTTCAAATTTAAACTGTGCTTCTTTTTCAGACCTTTGTTTCCATGCACAGCATGGTTCCTTGATCAACTCTTTTATTGATTCCATCCATCTTCTTCTGATCAACAGCTGTCGTTTCGTTTTGACAGCTGTTATGTGTCTCACCTTGACAGCTGTCAACCTCAACCCTTGACACCTGTCTCCTATTCATTACCGAGGTAGTGTTCTTTTCCGCACCTACCCTACATAACGGTCTGTGCGCAGTCTGGATACATATATAAAGCTGACACTTTACATATGATACCTTAGCTTAGTTCTCCCTTGTCTTATCTAGTGTTTGCAACATTAGTTTGCTGGCTAGATCAAGGTCCTCTAAGTCTCCCCTCAGTCCTAAGTCCTTAGCCACCCACAGGCTAAGCTCCCCAGTCCTTCCCTTCATCTAAAGGGAACCTTGGTATGCCCCAAGCCACATAGGAGACTTACTTTGTTCTTGCAAGGGCTACACTTATCCCTACCTGGGCCAAGTGTAACAAAATAACTAAGCTCTCAACCACAGCTAGTACTAGCTAGTCTGCACTCTCCCCGACACCACGCTCCCCAGTAACTGCACAGGTCCTGCCTGGCAAAGTCCCAGGAACTCCAGATGTTATCCCCAGCAACAACACTCGTCCACTGAAAAAGACTCTCCTGCTGAAGAAAGCGACCAAGACATCTACATCCCAGATTCCCCTGGACGATGCCTCACGCTCTCCCTAGCACATGTGCTCCAACACCAGGTGAGTATCCCCAGATCTCCCACACTGCCATCCCCTACCTCCATCACCCAGAATCTCCCCTTTTCCTTGCCATCACCCTCCATCCAGACACCACCCATATCTTCCTCCAAACCAATGGAACTCCACCTCAGAGTCTCCAAACAATACGACGGGGACCACAAGACTGCCACAAGATGGATTGGCATGGTAAATCTCTACCTTGCCATAAACAGTAACATGTACAACACAGATGCAAAGAAGATCGCCTTTGCACTTTCATATATGACTAAGGGCATAGCTACCACATGGGCCGAAACTTTCAGAACCCAAGCTGAAGATCCCACCACAGGAACCATTACCCTAGGCACCTGGGTCAACTTTAAAACAAAGTTTTACAAAACATTTAAACACCATGACACAGTTACCGGAGCCATCCACTAGCTAGCAACCACCAGGATGGAAAAAGAAAAAGGGGTATGGAAACCCTCCATCACCGATTACATCAATACCTTCCAGAACAATGTCACCATCACTGGAATCAAGGAGGAGAGCATCCTCATCAACTATTTCACCTTTGCCATTCCCCCCTTCATCATGAGGAGAATACTCATCATGGACACTGTCCCAGACACCATCAAAACATGGTATAACAAGGCAACGTCCTTCATGGACCAAAATGAACAGGCAGACCAAATCACCCAACGAAACAAAAAGCCCTCTGACACCAGGTATCAGAACTTCTCCCAGCCCAAAAAGGAGAAAGATCTCAACACCATGGACGTTGACACAGTGAGACTAAGAAAGCTCACACCTGCAGAATGAGAAAGGTATAGGAAAGAGAAGCTTTGCTTCAGATGCAGAAAACTGGGGCACATTGTGCCCAAATGCCACCAAGATGAAGAAGTCAAGAATGACTTCAAGAAAACCAAGGAGACTAAACCAGAGATCAAAGAAATCCCTGGCCTTGAAGATGTAGATAATGAACAAGAAATGGTGGTTAACGAGAAGAGGGTCAACTGACTGGGTTTTTAGCTGGAAGGGCTTGGACATCGCAAGTACCTTCCTATGAAGAATTCTCTGCTAGAATTTTGTCCTTCATAGAAAAGAATGCAATCATTGTAAATGCCCAAATTTAGTGTTCATTCACTAGCAAGAATATCGACGTAACCACGCTCCTGGATAGTGGAGCAGAAATCAACTGTATGGATTGGCATTTCGCCAATCAACACTGCATTCCCCTAACCAAACTTCCCACTCCTATCCAAGTCACTAATGCTGATGCATTCCACAATACCAAAGGATTATCAAAATACAAAGCCAACCACTTTATCAAAGTCGACAGAATCATCCACCAAATAGAGTTTATAGTTATGCACTGTGGACACAACAACATCATCCTGGGAATGCCATGGTTCCAGAAGGCAAACCCATCAATCAACTGGAAGAGAAGAACGGTTCTACTTTTCAAACTTACAGACGAGTCAGACAGACTTCGAACGGCATAAAGTAAAGTCAACTTCATCGAAAAGAAACCAGTACCTCCACCAGATCACATCAACTTCTCAGGAGAAGAAAAGGAGCATCTCCTACATTACCTCCAATGAGAACCACTGAAAAAAAACCTAGAGAAGATCATGGCCAATGTCCAAAAACGACATGGCTACCACATGAATCATGTAGCAAGGATCGGAGCAAGATTCCTATCCCCAAAGGCACAGAACACCAATACATCTACCCAACTGGTGATAAACGCACTAAAAGACAAACCAAAGAAGACCTTACCAAAAGAATACCAGAAGTATGCACAAGTCTTCTCCAAGGAGGCCATTGATCATGTGCCTCCCACCCGACCATACGATTATGAAATTAACTTCAAAGAAACCTTCATCCCCAAGATAGGAAAAGTATATCCCCTGTCCCCAGAGGAATGCAAAGCCACTAAAGACTTCTTAGAAGAAAATCTCAAATGCGGAAAGATCCACCTATTAAACTTATTACAAGCATCACCCTTCTTTTTTGTCAAGAAGAAAGATGGCAAACTCTGACCTTGCCAAGACTACCGTTATGTCAATGAGCACACCATCCAAGACACATACCCCCTACCCTTGGTATCGGACCTAATGGACAAACTTAAGGATTTGAAAATCTTCACCAAGTTTGATGTGCGGTGGGGATACAACAATGTCTGCATTAAAGATGGCCACCAATGGAAGGCCACCTTCATCACTCACAAAGGACTCTTCAAACCTATGGTAATGTTCTTTGGATTGTCTAACTCTTCCGTGACATTTCAAAGGTTTATGAACGACTCCTTCCATGATATGATTGTGGAAGAATGGCTGGTAATCTATATGGACGACCTGCTGATTGCCTCAGCAGACCACAAAACCCACAAAGAACAAACAAAACATGTTCTGAAACAAATGAAGGAACTAGACCTCCACCTCAAACTAGAAAAATGCGACTTCGCAGTCTCAGAAGTCAACTATCTCAGAATGGTAATCAAAGAAGGTTCAATTGCCATGGACCCCATGAAATTAGATGGAATTACTCAATGGCCCATCTCCACCACGGTCAAGGAAGTACAATTATTCCTCGGCTTTGCTAATTTTTACAGAAAATTTATCTCAAGCTACTCAAATGTAGCACGACCACTCATTGACTTAACCAAAAAGACACAACCATGGAACTGGTCCCTGCAATGCCAATCCACATTTGATGAGCTCAAAAAACTCTTTGCCTCCAAACCGGTGCTCGCATTCCCCGACACCTCCAAACCTTTTGCCATTGCCACCAATGCCTCCCTAAACACCTCAGGAGGGGTACTTATGCAACAGGACAACAATACACAATGGCACCCCTGTGCCTACCTCTCTTAGTCCTTCTCCCCAGCTGAGAAAAACTATGACATATATGATAGGGAACTATTAGCAGTAATACGGGCCCTTCGAACATGGAGACACTATTTAATGGGCTCAGTAGCCCCCATCCAGGTATTCACAGACCACAAAAACCTAACCTATTTCAGATCAGCACAGAATTTAAACCAACACCAAGCCAGATGGCTTCTGGACCTTGCCGACTTCAAACTACAACTTCACCACATTCCTGGATCCACATTGGGTGCCCCTAATGCCCTATCAAGATGAAAAGACCATGGAGATGATGACTCCATCAACAAACAAGTCACCCTTCTTCCCCCCGAAGTGTTTGTAAATCTCATTGATACAACACTAACCAAACAGATCACCGCTGCATCAAAAAATGACAAATTCACACTAAACATCCTCCACTCCCTCTTCTCGGATGCCCCTGACGTCCTCTGAAAGCGCTTCGCTGCCTTCCAAGAAGTTGAAGGCAATATTCTCTATAATGGAAGAATCTATGTCCCTCCGAATCTCCGCCATGACGTAGTGCAACAAGCACATGACCATGAGATGTCAGGACATCCTGGGTACCTCAAAACATGACAACTGGTTTCCTCTCAGTACTGGTGGCCTGGACTAGCCTTATACGTCTGATCCTATGTTTTGGGTTGCACTGCATGCCAGGCAAACAAGGCCAATATGCATTCTACAACTCCCCCTCCAGTCTCCATCCCATTGACGGCCACATGACCCTTTCAACAAGTGTCATGTGATTTAATCACGGACCTGCCTATCTTGGATGGCTTCGATTCCCTCCTGGTCATGGTAGATCATGGGCTTACTAAGGGGGTAATTCTCTACCCAACAAAGAAAACAGCAACAGCTAAGAACATTGCAACTCTGTTCTTCGAGTCAGTATACAAACAGTTTGGGTTGTATGACAAAATCATTTCAGATCGAGGCCCACAATTTGCCTCCAAGTTCACCCTCGCCCTAGGAAAACTACTGAAATACAACCTAGCGCTCTCCACAGCATACCACCCACAAACTGATGGAGAAACGGAGCAGGTAAATCAAGAACTTGAAACCTACTTACAGATCTTCTGCCAACAGGAACCTTCCAGATGGAAGGATTATGTCACCCAAATGAAGTTCATACATAACAGAAGACCTCATTCCGTCACTGGCAAATCCCCCTTCTATTTGATGATGGGGTATGAACCTGCAGCACTTCCCACAGTCATTTCCCCCACTGCTTCTCCCACGGCCAATGATAGGGTCAAGAACCTTCTCAGGATACGCAACAAAGCGATTGCCACCCATGACCTTGCAAGACAACACATGAAAGTGCATTGGAACAAGGAGTTCTCCTCATTCAAGAAGGGAGAAAAGGTATGGTTAGAGGCCTGAAATCTCAAAAGACAGGCAGTAAACCCAAAGTTCTCCCAAAAACGCGAAGGACCGTTTGTTATAACTGGTGTCCTCTCCCCTGTGACCTACAGACTCTGCCTTCCTCAATCTTGGAAAATCCATCCCGTGTTCCATGCATCACTCCTGACCCGATATCAGGAGATGGAGACCTACAGCAAGAACTTCCCCCGCCCACCGGCAGAACTCATAGAGGGCAAGGAAGAGTATGAAATAGAAAAGATAGTCAAACACCATGGAACGGAATGCAACTGTTCCTTCCTGATCCGATGGAAAGGGTATTCCGCATCAAATGACTCATGGGTCCCAGAGTAGGATATGAAACATTCTCTCCACCTTCTCAATGACTACAAAAAGTGTCACTGACTTTGATCCTCCCGAACCCACCTTTAACCTGGAATACTATCTGCTCTCTATATGTTTGGTAACAATGGCCATCACCCTTAACAACAACAACAACATCTCCAACTCCTTCTTCTCCACCAAATCGTCCATCTCAGCCATGGACATCTCCACCCTAGTGGTGATCCCATCCCCCCTGGATATCATTAACAGGGAGTCTACTCCCACCACTACATCCCCTTTGTTTTCTATACCACCCACTTATACCTCTTCTACCTTGGAATCATCCCCTTAAGGGATTTTATCCATTGATTTACCCCTCACAGCTCACCAGATGAGAGTGGGGACTCCACCCCCCTTCTACCACCAGCGAATTAGGAGCTTTGTGAGAGACTCATATATGGCAATTCCCATTAATGCACATATTGACATGGATTCCCCGCTGTTTGCACTCTACTTGGCCCATCTTGCCACCAATCGCCTTCGCATGGCATTCAGCCACACCCACGACAACGTGAATGCAATTTGCGCCTTCCTTGTCTCTGTCATGTCCTCAGTTGCAGTAGACCTCGAATCAGCCCACAACACTCTTGCCTACCAGTTAGAATTTGGAGAATTCCTGGAGAGTCTTGACAAATACTTATGACGCATTAACCATGGCACCACCACATCTACCCACACGTCCTCAGCAGTGTCTTTCACACCACTTACCATCAAAAAACTCATAGTCACAGAAAGATTGGAATCTTACTGGACTGGAGGAGAAGGGCGCGTTGCCCTCCAAAGGACTCATCCAAGGTATCACAAAGCCTGTTTCCAATGTCACTGCCTCAGGCATATCCATGTCAATTGCCCAGTTTACCAATGTCCCCATTGCCTCAATTGGCGTCCAGGACACAATCAAGGCGAATGCAGTAGATAACATCCTCAACAGGTACCCATCAAAGATGCCCAACTCCATACCCCCATGTCCCCTCCGTTCTCCTCCTCCTTGTCATCTAATTAGACAAATGACTCAGAACCGAGTTCCTTTTGCCACTCGATGCATAGGACCAACAGGTGTGGTCCCAGACCACGCAATACCTCTTCTCCACCCACTTGTGTCTCTGCTCCGTGCCAGGGACGCCAACCACAGAGGCGCCCTCCACAATCCTCCTTGTCCTCCTCCAACCACCGTGACTCCCCCCCAATCCATGATGACATCATCGACTATGATAGAGACTATGAGTACACTCTCGATGACTATGATGACACTGCTATTGCCAACATGACAGGCTCCCTGGTTGGATCCAGGTTATTCTTCTAGATTGCTGATGAAAATGATTCACTGGGTAGCTCTCACTCTAGTGAGGGGGTAATGTTACGTTTCTACCTGTACACTTGTCTCTTTTTCCCTTTTTATTTGTCTCCACTCTCCCGGTGTTGACCTGGGCTTTGCCCCACTTCAAACCTAAACTGTGCTTCTTCTTCAGACCTTCATTTCCATGCACAGCATGATTCCTTGATCAACTTTTTTATTGATTCCGTCCATCTTCTTCTGATCAACAGCTGTCATTTCGTCTTGACAGCTGTTATGCATCTCACTTTGACAGCTATCAACCTCAACCCTTGACACCTGTCTCCTATTCATTACCAAGGTAGTGTCCTTTCCCACACCTACCCTACATAATGGTCTGTGCGCAGTCTGGATACGTATATAAAGCCGGCACTTTACATATGATATCTTAGCTTAGTTCTCCCTTGTCTTATCTAGTGTTTGCAACATTAGTTTGCTGGCTAGATCAAGGTCCCCTAAGTCTCCCCTCAGTCCTAAGTTCTTAGCCACCCACAGGCTAAGCTCCCTAGTCCTTCCCTTCATCTAAAGGAAACCTTGGTATGCCCCAAGTCACATAGAAGACTTACTTTGTTCTTGCAAGGGCTATACTTGTCCCTACCCAGGCCAAGTGTAACACATCCAGCCCTTGACTTGGGCATTGTGTTGAGTCTAAGCCATAGTGAGGAAAGATTTCGCAGCCTGAAGTGTATTACTTTTTTGGCACATAGAAGTAATCCAGACATTTGCTGTATAATCATCTAAAAAGATGACAATATATTTGAATCTATGATAAGATTCTATAGGAAAAGATTTGAGATCTGAGTAAATCAGCTCAAAGGGGCATGTTGCACATGTTTTATTCTGGTGAAAAGATTTATTGGTGCCCATCTTGGTCACAGATTTGTCCAGTGGTGCTATAGTAGCAGCCACTGTGTCCAAAGAGTGGACCGTCTCAGTGGTCAGGATAATGCCCATGTGATGTGCAAGGGACATCGAGCAATGTGTTTGCATAAAGGCCAGGAGCCCATATTGGGTGGTGGCAACTCTATATGCAAGAGAACATGGGTTCTGTGCAAGGATGGAGTCAGCAACAACTGGTGACATCAGATCAAAAAACTCATCTGCAGTGGACACAAGCTGGTTGGAATGGCCTTGCTGGCCATCTTAGGCTTTCTTCTTGCCCTTGTTGGCTTTGCCAGCAGGCCTCTTCCGTCCTTGATAATCTTGGTTGGGGCCTGACTGGTCATTGGATTGATTCTTAGGGCTCTCAGGTTGCTTTTGGGATTGGTAGGACGGATCACATTAAGGTTTGCATTTTACTGTGGAGATTTTGTGTTACATTTCCTACCTGTACACTTATTTTCCTTCACTTCTCTTACTTTTCATTGGTCTCCACTCTCCCAGTATCAACTCAGGCTTTGCCTCCCTTCTCACCTAAACTGTGCTTCACCTTCAGACCTTTCTTTCCACACACAGCATGGTCACTTGATCGACGCTTCTATTACTTCCATGTCATCTTCTTCTGATCGACAGCTGTCGTTTCACCTTGACAGCTGCTATATGTTTTGCTTTAACAGCTGTCAGTCTCAACCCTTGATACCTGTCTTTTATTCATTACCGAGGTAGCGTCCTTTCCCACATCTACCCTACATACTGGTCTGTGCACCACTAGGACACATATATAAAGCTGGTACTTTACCATACAACACCTTAGCTTAGTTCTTCCTTGTCTTATCTAGTGTTTGCAACATTAGTTTGCTGGCTAGATCAAGGTCCCCTAAGTCTCCC
>JBBPKD010001159.1:0-11281 GCA_038089075.1 Singerocomus inundabilis
GCAGCGCTTGTAGCACCAGATGCCCTCTTCAGACGGCATCACCATGGAACTGATAATTCCATTAACAAACAGGTTACCTTACTTCCCAAGACAATGTTTGTCAACCTAATTGACAGAATTCTGGCAAAACAAATTGGTCAAGCAACACATTCCAACAAATTCACATTGGAAATCCTTCACTTCCTCTCCTCCAATGCTCCTGATGTTTTAAAAAAATGCTTCATGGCCTTTCAAGAAGTAGAAGGCAACATCCTTTACAATGGACAACTCTATGTACCCCCTGGCCTATGCCAAGAAGTAGTCAAGCAAGTGCATGACCATCAAATGGCTGGATATCCTGGCTACTTGAAAACTCATCAATTGGTTTCCTTGCAATACTGGTGGCCTGAACTGGCCTTATATGTCTGCTTTTACATCATGGAATGTGCCTTGTGCCAAGCAAACAAGGCCAACACCCATTCAATGACCCCTCCCCTAGTTCCTATTTTGTCATCAGCCACACAACCCTTCCAACAGGTGTCATGTGATTTAATTACTGACCTTCCCCTTTCAAATGGCTTTGACAATCTCCTGGTCATGGTCAACCATGGGCTTATGAAGGGGGTAATTCTCTGCCCCACTAAGAAAATGGCAACCACCAAGAACATCACAACCCTGTTCTTTGAGTCAGTCTACAAACAGTTTGAGTTGTACAATAAGATTATCTTCGACTGCAGATCACAATTTGTATCAAAGTTCACCCTTGCCCTAGGGAAACTCCTCAATTATGACCTTGCACTCTCCACAGCATACCACCCACAAACTAATGGAGAAATGGAGCAGGTAAATCAGGAACTTGAAACTTACTTATGAATCTTCTGCCAACAGGAACCTTCCAGATGGAAGGAATATGTCACCCAGATGGAATTTGTTTATAACCAATGACCGCACTCTGTTACCGGTAAATCCCCATTCTTCTTAATGATGGGGTACAAACCTGCAGCACTTCCCATAGTCATCTCCCCCATGGCTTCTCCCATGGCTAATGATCAGGTCAAAGCCCTTCTTAGAATATATGATAAAGCAATCGCAGCTCACAACCTTGCAAGACAGCACATGAAAGTGCAATGAAATAAAGAGTTTTCTCCATTCAAAAAAGGAGAGAAGGTATGGTTAGAAGCTCACAATCTCAAACAACAGGTAGTAAACTCCAAATTCTCTCAGAAATGCGAAGGACCATTTGTTATTACTGATGTCCTTTCCCCTGTGACCTACAGACTCCATCTTCCACAGTTGTGAAAGATTTACCCAGTATTCCATGCTTCTCTTCTGACCTGTTATTAGGAGATGGAAATCCATGGCAAGAACTTCCCCTGTCCACCAGCAAAACTCATAGAGGGCAAGGAAGAGTATGAATGTTGTGAATCTGTTCAGACACTTGTATGATTTCTTCTTTTTTTGTTATCTTATCTTATCTTTTAGATCATGTGATCATTTCACACCTTCACATATTCACAAGGTCACGTGATACCTTCACCTCTTCATTTTTTCACATCTTCACATGGCACCTGCATGTTCAGAGTCATGCTTCTCTTCCATTTTGCCACACCATGCATTTAGTATGTGTTGTGCTTCTCACCATGCACATCAGGCATGTTGCGCTTCCTTTCATCTCCACTGGCTTCTTTTGCTTCTCTTCCATTTGATAGAAGCCCAGCTATTAATCTCCATTCCTTTTTTACTCACGCACTGCTTGATCCATGCACATGTATCAGTAGTATATAAAAGACTGTATTGGCTGTCATCCCTTAGCCTAATCTACTTGGATATTTGCCTGCAAAGGAGTGAGTCCATACAAGGTTACCCTTTACTTTCTACCACCCAGTCCAGCCAGAAGCCACTCAGCAGTGATCAAAGAACTCCCCTAACAAAAATAAACGATCTTTATCAGTATGTGATATTGTTCCAGTTTTTAGTTTTCAGTGCCTGCTTCCTTGCATTCACATCAATGAAATAGAGAAAATTATCAAACATCATGGAATGGGATGCAACCATTCCTTTCTAATATGATGAAAAGGCTACTCCATATTGGATGACTCATGGGTCCCAGAGTGGGATATGAAAAACTTGCTTCGACTCCTCAATGACTATTTAAAATGACACTGCTTCTAAGTATTCTCTAATCCACCTTAAACTGGACTATCATCTCCTTGCTATACACTTCACAACAATGGCCATCTCCTACAACAATAAAACTGCCTTCAATGCTTCCCTCTCCTCCAAATCCTCTATCTCCATTATAGATGTCTCCACCCCTGTCATAATTCCATCCCCTCTTGATAGTATCAACAGGGAATCTACCCCCACCACTATGTCTCCATTATTTTTTGTTACCCCTTCTTATGTTTCTTCTATCTTGGAATCATCCCCTTGCAGGATTTTATCCATCGACTTACCTCTCACAGCTCACCAAATGAGAGCCAGGAGTCCCCCTTCCTTCTACCATCAGCGAATCAGGAACTACATTAGAGATTTCAGAATGGCTATTCCCATCAATGCCCACTTAGACATGGACTCTCCACTGCAAGCCTTATATGCCACATCACTTGCCACCAACCACCTTTGCATGGCATTCAGCAGAACCCACAACAACACGAACACTATGTGTGTGTTCCTAGTATCAGTAATGTCCTTCATTGCCATTGACCTCAAATCCACTCACAATACCCTTGCCTACCAATTGGAATTTGGAGAATTCTTAAAGAGTCTCGACAAATATTTATGCCATGTCAATCATGGGACCACCACTAACCCATGTTGCTTCTCTTCTGCTTCCTCAACCCCCCTTTCCATTGAGGAACTCATCGTCACTGAAAGAATGGATTTTTACTGGATTGGAGGTGAAGGACAAGTTGTCCTTAACCACACTCACTCCAGGTATCATGAGGCATGTTTCCAATGCCACCATCTTGATCATATGCATGTTAACTTCCCAGTCTACCAATGCCCGCATTGTCTCAACTGGAGACCCAGCCATAACCAAAGTGAATGCAGTGCCAATCACCCTCGACAAGTCCCTATTCATGATATCTCACTCTGTTTCTCTATGTTACCACCATTCTCTTCCTCATTATTGTCTAATCACACCAACAACTCAGAACCACAGTTCTTTTGGCACAGTATGCATTGGACCAATCATTATGGTCCTAGACCACAAAATTCCTCTTCTCCTCCCACTTGTACACCTGCTCCACATCAGAGATGCTGACCACAACAATGCTCCCCTTAGTTGTCCTCCTCATTAGGCAACCAACCCCCCTCTCCACCTATCCAAGATGACATCATCAACTATAGTGACGATGGTCTCACAGATGATGCCATAGCCAACATCACAGGCTCTCCACAGGGATATTCCCTTTCTTTTTATTAGATTGCCAAAGAACAATGATTCACTAGGTAGCTCTCACTCTAGTGAGGGGGTAATGTTATGTTTCTACCTGTACACTTCCCTATGCTCTCCTTTCTTTCCTTTTCATTGGTCTCCACTCTTCTGGTGTCGACCCAGGCTTTGCCTCTATTCATACCTAAACTGTGCTTCATCTTCAGATCTTTATTTCCATGCACAGCATGGTCTCTTGATCAACATTCTTATTGTTTCCTCTTATTTCACACTTGATCAACAGCTGTCATTTCACCTTGACAGCTGCTACATGTTTTACCTTGACAGCTGCTATATGTTTCATCTTGACAGCTGTCAGTCTCAACCCTTTAACACCTGTCCCTTATTCATTACTGAGATAGTGTCCTTTCCTGCACCTACCCTACATAACAGTCTGTGCATAGTCTGGATACATATATAAACTGGCACTTTACATACAATACCTTAGCTTAGTTCTCCCTTGTCTTATCTAGTGTTTGCAACATTAGTTTGCTGGCTAGATCAAAGTCCCCTAAGTCTCACCTTCATCCCTTCATCTCTTGCCACCTCCAGCAAGATCCTTAAGACTTTCTATACCTTAGGGAACCTTCATATGTTCTATGAATGCCACATAGCACTTACTTCATTCTTGCAAGGGCTACACTTGACCTTACCAGGGCCAAGCATAACATGTCTGCTCTTTGCAATCTGAACTCTCTTCGTCCTCTTGTTTCTATTCCTCAGCTTTCTTTGTCCTCTGTACCTACTCTCATAGACTCTGGTTCTACTCATTGTTTCATTGATACATCCTTTGTCAAAAAGCATGGCATTTCTACAAACTCTGTTCCTCCTATATCTCTCTGTCTCTTTGATGGGTCCTCCACTTCTGTTATCACCTCTGCTGTAGACCTTTCCTTTCTCTTGCCCTCCAGCAATTCTACCTCCAAGACATTTTTTGTCACCTCCTTGGACTCTTCATATTCATTGGTTTTAGAACACAGCTGGCTCACCCACTACAATCCATTGATTGACTGGATTATAAGCAGCATCTCGTTCATGACCCCTATGGAAGAAGTGCCAAGCCTGATGTCACCCTCTTTGCCTCTGGAGCCTCTGCCTCTGGAGTACCCACCTTCTGAATCACCTATGGCTCCTGGACTTACCTGCCCTCCAGTCTCCTTCATTAATGCCACTGCATTTGTGCATGCATGCAAGATGGATGGCTCAGTCCAATTCACCATTCACCTCCAGCACCCTGATCAGGTTGAAGCTCACTCCACCTCCATCTCCAACACTTCTGAAGAAGTGGATCTCTCCAGAGTTCCTCTGAAGTACCACAACTTCATGAACATCTTTAGTAAGAAGAAGGCAGATACTCTTTCCCCTCACCATCCATTCAACCTTAAGATCGACCTAGAGGAGGGCATTGAACCTCCTATAGGAAAGTTGTACTCTTTCTCCCCCATAGAAACCCAGGCCCTCCGCAAATTCATTGACAAGCACCTCAACATTGGGTTCATTCAAGCTTCTAGCTCTCCCCATGCTGCTCTGATGCTTTTTGTTAAGAAGAAGGATGGATCCCTCTGTCTCTATGTTGACTTTTGAGGTCTTAATGCCATCATCAAGAAAGATCATTATCCTCTTCTGTGCACTACTGACCTTCTAAATGCTTCGAGCAGAGCAAAGGTCTATACAAAGCTCAATCTCCAGCATGCATACCACCTGGTCCACATTGCTGTAGGGGACAAGTGGAAGACTATGTTTCAGACTCGCTATGGGTTATTTGAATGGTTGATTATGCCATTCGATCTTACTAACACTCCTGCTGCTTTCCAACACTTCATTAACAGCATCTCCACTGATATGCTGGATGTCTGCATGGTGATGTATCTTAATGACATCTTGGTTTACTCCCAGGACATCACTTCCCACAAGAAGCATGTTCGGGAGATGCTCTGCTGCCTCCATGCCAATGGGTTATACCTGAAGCCAGAGAAGTGCAAATGGCACTCTGAGTCCATCAAATACCTTGGCTATATCCTCTCTCCCTCTGGTCTCTCTATGGCTGCCAACAAGATTAAGGCAATCACTGATTGGCCTGAACCTTGTAAGGTTAAGGACATTCAGGCTTTCCTGGGCTTTGCCAATTTCTATCATCATTTTATTCATGATTATGCTAAAATCATTGTTCCTCTCACTTGCCTCACTGGCAAGAATGTCTGCTGGAACTTCTCCACAGACTGCCAGCATGCATTCCAGTCTCTAAAGAAGGCATTTACATCTGCTCCAGTGCTTGTGCACTGGGCTTCGGACACTTCTATCACTGTTGAGACTGATGCTTCAGACTATGCAATTGCAGGTATCCTTTCTATCACCCTTCCCAATGGTGAACTCCATCCTGTTGCATTCTACTCTCATTCCCTCCAGGATGCAGAGTTGAATTATGATGTTCATGATAAGGAACTCCTTGCCATCTTCAAGGCATTTTCTCAATGGCAGCATTACTTGGAGGGCACTGTAAAATGAATGGACTTTCTTGGTGTGTACAAGGAGAGTTAGTAGTAAGGTGAAGGAATGATTTGCTTGTCCCAAAGGGATTCAAGAAGAGAAGAAAAATAAGGTCAAAACTCCAGACTTACTACCTTCTTTTTGATGGTACTAAATGTCTACTCCTAAGCTCTATAGGCAGTAGGTCTGAGTGCAAAGTGTCCGGAGGGTAAAATGATGGGAATGGAGTGTCCAGATGTATGTTTCAATGACTAGGATTTGATAAATGTGATACCGGGCACAGATCTGACTGATTCATAGTTTTTCGGTCAAAAAGAAACTGTATATTGAGTGTACATACACCCATTTATAGTCCGGGCACACCCGGGACTTATGTAAGCAAAGTAATGACCGATGCTTAAGTAATAAAAAGCATCTGGACACAAATGCAATGAAAATTGGTGAAGAGAATGTATAAAAAGCATATAAAGTGACTGGTAAATGAAATGTAATAGGACCGGACATACATACTGGTGGTCTGGACATGTCTGATGGTGGTCCGGATGTATGTAGCATAGTTATAAGTCAGGGGAAACAAAAGGGGTCACTCACCAAAAGATTTACTAGACAGGGAACTTCTTAGGAACATGGACTATGGGTGCATGGTCAAGTTCTGTAGGTCTGGACATATTGCACTAGTCCGGATGTGTTGGACCAGTCCAGACATATGCTGGACACATGGCAATGAAGGGGGAATAGTGGGGATGACCTGGACTGTGCACATGGATGGAGAAATCAGCCTATACTACTATAAGAAACATCAGTTCCTTATAGCACTGGAACTCCTATTACTGTTTTTACTAATCACAAGGACCTTGAATACTTTACAGGTACCAAGCTCCTGACCTGCAGGCAAGTGCATTGGTCAGAGTACCTTTGCCAATTCAACCTCACCATCAAGTACCACCCTGGTAGGCTCAGGGCCAAACCTGATGCCTTGACTAGATGATGGGATGTCTACCCTAAGAAGGGGGACAAGGACTACACTTTAGTTAACCCTCACAACTTTAGGCCCATCTTTACTCAAGATCAACTCACTTCATCCCTTCAAGCCATCTACCTCAAAGCTCCAGTCCTCTGGGCTTCACTCTTTGTCAACATTGAGCAACTCCCCTCCAATATCATCTCCACCTTGCCCTCTGATTCAGTTTCTTCTTTGCTTCTTGCTACTAATTCTCCCTTAGATCCCTGTTGGACCATCTCCTCCGATGACTTTCTGCTCCAGGATAATCATATCTATGTCCCAGATGCCAACAACCTTTGACTCCACATCCTTCAAGTTTTCCATGACCACCCTACTGCAGGCCATTTTGGGCAGAACCACACTTTAGAGCTCATTTGCCATGAGTATACATGGCCAGGCATCCAGACATTTGTCAAGGACTATGTTAGTTCTTGCACATCCTGTGCTTGTGCCAAGGTGCCTTGACATTGCCCCTATGGTCTTCTCAAGCAACTCCCAGTGCCAGAGAAGCCATGGAACTCCATTTTGATGAATTTCATTGAGCAACTCCCATCCTTAGATGGCTTTACTGCCATTCTTGTGGTAATTGATAGGTTGTCAAAGCAGGCTATCTTCATTCCTACTCATAATACTGTTACCTCCATTGACCTTGCTAAATTGTTCTTGATCAACATCTTTTCCAAGCATAGAGTTTCATCCTATGTCACCTCTGACAGGGGCTCAGAGTTCATGTCTCACTTCTTTCGTTCTCTAGGAAAAGTGTTAGACATGTGTCTCTACTTCATCTCTGGGTACCACTCTGAGGGTGATGGTCAAATGAAGTGCACAAATCAGACTTTGGAGCAATACCTCTGAGTCTATTGTAACTATCAACAAGATAATTGGGCTGATCTCCTTCCCCTCACAGAATTCACCTACAACAATGCACCTAGTGCTACAACTGGCATATTCCCTTTCTTCACCAACAAGGGATACCACCCTAATCTCTCTGTCTTCTCTGATCGTGCACTAACCTCCTCCGCAGCCTTCTCCTATGTTGCTGATTTGGAGGAGCTTCATGAGTTCCTCTGATCAGAGATGTTGGCAGCACAAAAGCAATATCAAGGTCCTGCTGATATCAAGCATAGCCCAGCTCTGGACTTCAAGGTTAGAGATCTGGTATACATGAAAGCAAAGTACTTTCATTCTATGAGACCTTTGAAGAAGCTTTTTGAGAAGAACCTTGAACCTTTCACTATAATTGCCCACCTGGATAGTCACTCTTTTATGCTACACTTACCTGATTCTATGCATTCAATTCATTCTGTTTTTCACATTTCTCAGTTAGAACCTTCAACTCTAAATACTATAGATAACCATGTCCAACCTCTGCCACCTTCTGTGAAGGTCAATGGAGAACCAGAGTATGAGATCATGGAGATCCTTGACTCCAAGATCGATCAGAGAAGGTGACTCTGCCAACTCCTGTACTTGATGCATTGGCTTGGTTATGAGGGAACTGATGAAGAGACCTCCTGGCTTTTGGCCACAGAGTTAGGAAATGCACAGGACCTCATCTCAGACTTTTACCAAAGGTACCCAGAGAGACCTGGGCTGCTACCTGCTCCAGCATAGGAGTCTCAGGTGTGCCCTCTCTTTTCATTTCTCTTTTGCTTACTGTATTTCACTTCTTATTCATTCAAAAGAAAAGAAAAGAAAGTCATATTAAATGAAAATGAATACTATATACTAGTTATTACTCCTCTGCTTCCTTCTCCTCTATCTCCTTTCATTCACATCCTCCCCCATCTCCTCTGCTTTTTCCACACTTGTTTCCTTCTCCTTCATTACCTCCGTCATCTTTGCTTCCTCCTCCGGGTCACACTGGGTGCTTATCTCCCTCCTTGCTGGTGTGACCTGGCACCCTTTCTCCTCCACCCATGCTTGTTGGCCCTCTATCACCTGAGCCATCCTCTCCAATGCCTCTGCCATGCAGCCCATCACCTTAAGGATGGCCTCTCCATAGGAGGCCTCCTCGTAGGTGGCCTCCTCCAGCCCTCCTGCAATCCTTGATGGCCCTGCTATGGGGGGCTCCTCGACACTCTTTACCTTCATCTGGATTATGACCATGGGGCAGGGCTTCTTTGGCCCTGTTGTTGTTGTTCTGTCTTCAATATGGACCTTCTTCTTTCTCCTTGTTGCCATTTCTTCCTCACTTTCTTTCTTTCTCTTGCACACAGTGTGCACCTTGGTGCACTAAAGGCACAACTTGCCTTTGGTGCCCACTTCAGGGGGCTCACAGTCCCATCCACACACCATGCACCATTCGCAGGGGGTCTCATCCACTGCCTTGCGTTTTCGTCCCCATTCCTCCTCTTCCTCCGCTTCAATACTCTCCTATTAATTCATTAGTTGTGTTACCATCTCATAGTGTCACTCACCAGGTTGCTTGCTGTCACCTGCGCCTTTCCCTTCCCCTTCCCCTTACTCTCCTTCTCTCTTTTCTTCTTCTCCTCCTCCTTCCTCTGGCACTCCACCTCCACCTGCCTCTTCTCTACTGCTGCAGTGTGGGCTTGTGCCACCTTCTCCTTCACTCAGCATGCCTCCTCAGCCTTCTCGCATTCCTGCCTTGCTCACTCTTTTGCCTCGTGTCATTGACGTCGCTCCATCTCTTGTTTCATGTGCTCTGCATACTTCTTGATGAAAGCCTGCAATCAGGCATACTCATCTTCATTGATGGGTGTGGGGCTTCGTGACTTGCTGGCCATGGTGGTGGTAGTGATGATGGTGGTGGTTCAGACCAACACAATGCAACATGACAACTCCTATTATTTGAGGTGAAAATTTTTAACTCCGATGGATATATGCCACCCTCTTATTCTTTTGATCCCCCCTCTCCATAGGGGCTTAACGGCCCCCTAGGATTGGTTTGATCATCCTCTGCGCATACCACAGCCTCAAGGGCTCAGCCTTAACAGGGGGGCACTGTCACATCCATCCTCTGACCCCTATCACCCCTCCTCTGTCCAACTCTGTCCAACTCTGTCAACTCTCATATCTCCCACACCTCCTATCCCTCAGAGCTCCTATTCCGGAGTTCATTCCTCTGTTGAGACCAGTCTAGACCATGCCAGATCTATTTGCCTTCAATCATTGCTGTGTATGTTATGTCCTGTCATTGTCATTCTCTTATCATTCGTTCTGTCACTCATTGATGTCTCCATATGTTCTTTGACATTACCATATGGTCACTTGACATTTCCACATGCTTACTTGTTTCACCTTGTACCTTGTATCTTACTTTACTCATACTTAAGAGCAGCACTCCCTGTATGTCTCTTCAGTATGAATATCAACTAAGTCACCCCTCCTATCGTTGTTCGACTGCCTTGCCAACTCCCACTCCTCCTATGCTACCTCTGCTTCGGACCTCCGCTCCTATGTCCTATGAAATACAAGGACATGGTCCTATACAAGGGCATGACACATAAGTCCTGCACCAACATCCTCACTAAGTCCCCCACTACTCTGTTCCTCCATTAGGACTTCTAGTCCACCTCTGTCACTAACTCCTTCATACCTCCTTAGATCTCCACACCTCTGGTTGTTACGCTTGGCCTTGGAGGAACAAGCGTAGACCCTTGGGGTTAGACGACACTACTGAGTGAGCTTCTGAGAGGACGAAGTAGGGGTCTAGCATGTAGCGTAACCCAAGTGGTCGCCTAAGACACGCGTAGTACACATAGAGCTTGAGGCACGAGTGGACAAAGAGTAAATGGGCAACTTGTATTGCCAGTGACGTAGGAGTACAATGCGTGTAAGCAAGGGAGACGAAAGCTAAAGTATGGGTACTGTGTACATAGGTTTATATAGGTACGGGTAGCATGCACGGACCATGCTATGCTACCGAGTCATGACGAGTCAGTATGAGTCATGACAGCGCTAAGTATATCAACCAATGAGAGAAGTAACGCTGACCAAGGTTCCGCCAAGCTGTACGTGGAAAGGAAGAGCAGAAGTGTGAAGTACAGGCGATGGCATAAGGACGGGAAGGAGGTGTCAGCGTACAAGAGAATGAGGAAAGGTATGAAGCGCACTACGATACGAGTGGTGTGGATGAGAGGAGTAGTGTGTAGATTTTGTGAGTTTGAGTAGGAATACGAGGACGAGGAAAGAAAGTGTAACATTACCCCCCCGCTAGGGATGAGCGACTTCGCGATTCTATAGCCCCCGAGTCAGAGTTCGAGAGAGAGGTTGACCGGAGATCCAGTCATGTTGCCATAGGTGGTATCATCATAGATATCGTCTCCGTAGTCTTCCATGACTTGGGGAGTGGGAGGATGGCGAGGGGCATTACGATGAGTGCGCATATGAGGTGGAGGCACTGGAATGGG
>JBBPKD010001160.1:0-11280 GCA_038089075.1 Singerocomus inundabilis
CATCTTGACCGATGACGTGGTCTTGAGTCACGTAGATTATATCTTGTATCTTTATACTGGATGACTAGGCCGTATACGATGGCGT
Source organism: Singerocomus inundabilis (assembly GCA_038089075.1). NCBI lineage: Eukaryota > Fungi > Basidiomycota > Agaricomycetes > Boletales > Boletaceae > Singerocomus > Singerocomus inundabilis. The sequence continues at coordinate 86 of JBBPKD010001160.1, forward strand.
AGTCCTAGACTGGTTAAATAAGGGATTAATGAATGTAGGACATACTGCAAGTCTTGGGATCGTGACTTGACACGGGATACGAGCTCGATGGGCTGGACTGGAAGAGGTGGAGGTTGGCTTTATCTCCAGACAACCTCACTCCTGGGCACCATTGCTGGCGGGCAGGCAAATAGTCGTCGCTACTTGGACTTAACTTCACTAGGCCACCTATCGCTAGGCAGGGTAGGAGAGGTAACAAGTGGATTAGGCTGGGGGGACACCAGCCAACTCACAACCCCTTATATACGGTTACATGATAGGTTCTAGGGTATACGAGATTACTGTAATTAGCTATAGGGTAAAGGGTAAGAGTCCATGAGGTTGCAGCTAGGCAGACCTCGATGTAAATGCAAGGCTACACCCTGAGAAGATCAGAATGGAAGGGTGGAGCTAGAATATGAAATGGAAGATCGGACACAAGGTGTGAACGATCAAAGGAAGGATCGTGGCAGAGATCCCATCAAGGGTTCTGCAGGGTCATGAGAAGGATCATACCAATTGAAGGGATAATCGTAAATAAAGGAGGCATTGCAGCCTGTAGGTGATGATCGAAAGTTAGGGGTAATCGGTGTGATGTCGTGAAGGAGTGGAGAGTGTGAAGATGTGAAGACGTGACAGGATTGGCGTGAAGATGTGAAGGGTCGGAAGGGTCACGTGATCAGGGAAAAAGAATAGTCATGGGATTCTAAGGTAAAATCCCGTATCATAACAATAGGTCTATACCACTATAAGGAACATCGGTTCCTTACACTGTTTCACATTATCCAAACTATGTCAGGAGCCGTCAAACTCCAACTTCCTAACACCATGAAAATTCACCCAGTTGTAAATATCTCTAGGATTAAACCCTTCATGCCAGCCACAGAGGGACAACAACCTATTCAATCTGATTCTATCGTGGTAACAGAAGACAGAGACACTGAATATGAAGTAGACTTCATTGTGGATTCTAAACTGCTGAAAGGAACCTTACATTACTTGGTTCATTGGAAAGGCTGGTCCAACTCAGATCGTACATGGGAACCAGCTTCTCATCTTTCTAATGCACCACAAGCGGTCAAAATTTTTCACAAAAAAGTACCCTCAGCTCCTCGCCCACTTCGGGTATCTGGCATCGACTTCGTATCTTTATTTTGTCCCTATGAAAATCTTACTTGCTCATCTGGAAGCTGAGCATTGAGAGGGGGGAAGTGTTATGAACTCACAAAGACACTTGTACGATTTCTCTTTTTCCTTTTATCTTATCTTATCTTTCAGATCACGTGACCATTTTACATCTTCACATTTCACAAGGTCACATGATACTTTCACATCTTCACCCTTTCACCATTTCACATCTTCACATGTCACCTGCATGTTCAGGGTCATGATTCTCTTCCATTCTGCCACACCATGCGTCTAGCATGTGTCATGCTTCTTAGCATGCACATCAAGCATGTCATGCTTCCTTTTAATTTCCACTTGCTTCTATTCTTCCTTTTCATTTGATAGAAGCATCCCTTTAATCTCCGTTTACTTCTATTCCCATGCACAGCTTGGTCTGTGCACATGTATCAGTAGTATATAAGGAACAGTGTATTGGCTGTCATCCCTCAGCCTAATCCACTTGGATATTCGCCTGCAAAGGAGTGAGTCCACACTAGGGATTACCCTCAATCTACCACTCTACCAGCCAGCCAGTATCCAGTGCCCTGCAGCAGTTGATCAAAGACCTCCCTGCCAAGAATACAAAAACCAGTATGCTATATTGTTCCAGTTGTCTTTTGTTTTAGTGTCACTCCCTTGCGTCCATTACAGAGGACCAGATGTCAAGAGCCCCTAGCTCTGAGTTACTCTGGCCCAACTCTGTCAACTCCTACTTCAGAGTTTATCAGACCTCATCAGAGTTGACAGGAGTTGCTTAGAAGATGCTTAGATAGTTGTTGAAGTTACTGGCAAAGGTATGCAAGTGTACTGATGCTTATGGACATTTATGCCAGGCTTTTGTTTTCACTTCCCTCAGTCATCTTCCACCTCATTGGACTTTGGCTGAGGTGAGTTCTCACTTAATCTTATTTCCTACATAACTAGTGTACATGTAGTGAGCACTACTGCCCTTTACTTAGTTCTGACATCAGAATCAGACAGTACACTCTATATACCATGCTGTATGGCTCTTCATGCTCCTGTTCACTTCAGTTTCGCCAGATTTCCTTGCCCGAGCCTGCTCTGCAAGGTTCCGGGCATGCATAGGGTCAGTGCATGGGAGATGACCCACATGATCTATGATCACATGGCCGTGATTCTGATCTTATCACACTCTGGTTTGATCTTTTTAAATGATCTAGGAGGCAATCCTAGCCGAGGTAGCCGAGGTGAAGTCCAAGTAGCCGAGGTAAGCGGCAATACGCGAGACAGGAAACACCAAGGAAAACAGTGCCTAACCCCCTTCATCCAGTCTGCGAGACCAGCCCACTGGTGTGTCGTATGCGTAAGCTTCGCTTCTGTCACTGTTGCTCATACTCACTAATGGCCGTTCACTTTGATAACCCTAGAAGAGTGGCAGGAGTAGTACTGTAGCACCGTTGTGGACTCGTTCTCGCCGCACATCGTACCTCAGGGTATCTCTTTTGTCATCTATATGCAATATAAAACCTTTTCATTGCTTAAATTCACCTGATGCAGCTTGGTCGCGGTCGTATGATAAAAGGTAAGTGCATTTACCATGCACTTCTGACTGACATCCTCTGGGCTTTAATTGGGCTTGTCCCGTTGGCGCAGTAGGTTGACATGTCCGTTAGGTTGCTTTGAATGCCAGTCAGATGGTATTAACAACGCAGGTGCATTCACTATTCTGATCTTGTGCGCGTGCCGTTGGTTCTGACGTCGATTTCTAGCTAGCAGCTCGTTTCGAGCCGCGACGTGTGCTGCTTGTGGCGCCGCCCATTCTGCCTCGCATTCCAAGTCTTTCGTCGCCATCTCCATTGACCCGGTGCACCCGGTCCGCTTCAACGCCTCCCGGTATCTCTTGTAGGTCTACATGATCTGGCCTGCTACTGTGTTGATTCGACACAGTTGTCTCATCGCTATTGTCCGCGTTGAAGTTCTACGGCCTCCTGGTGGTTCTGTGTGCCGCACGATATAATTGCTCCGTCGTCTGGCTTGGTGTTCTATTTAATTCAAATTGTCCATAGTATGTCAGGTGACTTCGGTGGTACATGTAAGCGCTCGGTGCCTCTACTCATTCCCGACATTGACAAGTTCTATACACAGCTAATGCCTCCACACGAATTCCCATTGAGCCCATTCATTGCACCTTCTCTACCATCTCTTTGGATCTCACTGTTGCTCTCACTGTTGTCTATGTGACTGCCCAATATCTTTCTACATCCATCCTACATTGTGGTTCATCGTCTGTAACTGCTGCCATCTAGTCTTCATCACGACTCGGCGTCACCTCTACACCGTCGTTGCCGCTTTTGGTAATGTATATTGATGGTATTGCTTCCGCTCGACCAGAATCAAAACAGACTTCGCCAACAAACGTCACACTTCCCCGTCCGTGGGGAATGTCAATGAACCTCTGTTTTCATCCCCCTTGTGTCCCTTATCCTCTTCGTCGTCCGGCTGGATTGTCACTGTTTCTAGTTGAATCACGGGGTGCGGCTCAACACGCAGAGTCGACAACGAGGGCGCCATCTCCCTTTTGCATTCTTCTCCATGTGCAGTCCGCCAGATAATGAGCAGCGACGTGATCGCCTGTATAAGTCATTCCATAACACAAAAGCAGACTGTCAGTCCCGAGCTGACACAAACAAACAATAACACTGCGATCCACCAGGATACACACTGGCGCATGCATTGCTCACCTGAATCGGCACAATGACCTGCTGAAGGAGATCCGTCCCCGGGCTATTTGTCGCGTACGCGATGATGGTGATGAGCAGAGAGCCTGTGTACACCGCCGCAGACTCGATGATCACGGCTGTGATGCCCACGTAATGATCGCCATATCTCCCTCCAAGTTGGCTCACGACGAGATATCGATAGTAGAGCAACCTCCCGGCAATCATTCCGGTCACGGTGATGTTGAGTACGAGCGAGGCACTGCCATAGATAAGGAAGCAAGAGGTGGATGGCACAGAATGCAGCGTTTGGTAGATGAATACACCACCGCTGGCTGACGTTTCGCGTTGCCATAGGGAGGACGCAGGGTAGGTGAGACAGTCAACATGGGCGGTACCATGATCGGTACCATATCTGACATACCGAAGACACCAACCAGCAACAGCGACGGAATGATGACTCCAACCCACCACATTTGCCCCGCACTGCACACGACCCGACACCGCCACACCTTGGTTGATGCGTGAGCTATACTCTTTCGAATGATATATGCAACCAAGACGGTCTCACAAAGAGGCACTCCATCATCCAATTGGCGAACACGATCAAGACATTGGCACCAAGATTGGCTGGAACTGACCAATTAGTATTGAGAAAGGCGCTCGGTCCTCCCGGATAATTTCTTTGGGTGATAAAGCCCATTTGGATCCAGTCAATCGTGAGCCCTTGTGCCGCCGCCGTGAGGGCGAATAGGACGGTGATGAATACCAAGAGGATGGCCCGTATGCGCCTGTGGTCAGGGCTTCGTTTTTTTAAGACGGCATGGAAAGCCAAGAAGCAAATTGTGGTTTCGATGCCAAAGACGAGGTTGCTGAGCAGGACGCCTTGAAACCATAGTTTTTCCTGGACGATGGTACTATGTGGTTCGTTGGGGGTGTAAGAGGGAGACGACGCCATGAGGGATGGTTCGTCGCAACCAGTATGGATCTGTCACCTTGGGCTAGGAAGACCTCGGAGCACCACTGACCTGGGTTCCACACGAGCCCTGACCGTGTCGCTAATCCCATTTAGTACTAGCGTTGGGTATTTAAACGGATGATTACTTTCCCATACATTACATAAGTAACAATGTTCTTGACTCTTACCATGACAAAGTTTAGCTCAGCCGAGGGCGCTTTTGTAGGACATCTATGACTGAGCAGTAGCTATATGGTTGACCAGGGAAGTGGTAAGCGATAGTATGTACTTTAGCCCAAAAGAAAGAAAGGTCGTGCGAAGGTGTCATATGACTTGATCCTTGCTATCTTAGGGCGCACGCAATGGAAAAGTCTCAATCACTGGTACCCTGGTCGTTGGGGCAAGTGAAATGCAGTCTATTTTTATTTCCTGCTGAGTCGTCAGAGAGGTATGCCTAGAATACAGTCTCATATAAACAGAGCGAGGTGTCGTGTTCAAGTTCGGGCCCTTATGTACTTGTTTGGACTCGATGGTGTCCCCTACCATGTCTGAGCTTTATGCACAACCCACTGAAGGAGCTATTGAACGTTAAGGCGGCCAGACATTCTCGGCCGCGCCGAAATTCTGGCCGGCCAACTAAGAAGCTACCTGAGACGCATAACACAATACTCAGACTGGCGAGACAGGGTGGACACCGACATATTCAAAGAAAGCGTCACTAAACAATGGATTTGAACCACCTAACTTGAACCCTCAAGTTCGCTGCTAGGGAGCTTGGTACATGATCGTGCGGCGAACTTCCTGGCAGGCTCAATCATGAACTACATGGCAAATACCTGTATACTAAGGATAGAACGGAGTACCTACGTCATTGTGCCACCTTGATTAATTCGTCCCATCATGCGAACCAGACCGAAAGCAAAATAACCACGCAGGAAATGTAATTGCAAGAGTAGCTGTGCCATATTCTTGGTGATGCTGATTTATTATACTGTAAGTACTGTATGGTGAATGCCAGAGCAGAGGAATACGTACTGTTACCTGCATTGTTCCCATAGTGTGTCCAGGGGGATTACTTGTTTGTTGTCCCTACCATAACATGAGTTATTGCGACCAAGTCCATAGCCAGAAAAAGACATACAGGGTCCGTCTCAGTTGTACGTACAGCACGCTGTCCACTATGGGAAGCATCGTTTGGACGTGTTGATACAGCGGGCTTTGCACGCGATTTATTCTGTAATGCAATGAGACCCTGCATATGATCTCGACACCCAACGAACCTTTTGTGGTCCAAACTCTGTCGCCACCGCTCGCTACAATAGTGTCTTAGATACACCACACCCATATTATGTCCGAGGAATTGTACTCACTCGCTTACGTTTACCTGCGGCCATCCACGAACGCCCTTCATTTGGCGCATCTGCTCTCACCGGTGGTTGAGAGGACTGATTGTTGGGAGGCTCGTGCGACTTTCTAGACTGTTGACTATACTTGTATGAGGTGTCATCTTTCTTTCCCGTTGTTTGTAGCCACCTCTTGAATATCGAATGGCCCTGGCGTGATGTGGTAGTGTCGATATTTTCTCCTGGTTGTGTGTCAATAGTAGAAGTTGCTGGTAAGGGATCTGACGACTTTGATAGGATTTGCGATGGGCCAGCCTGCAGTACTTCCTGGGGACGTGCAGAGGAGGCCGGAGATGGCGGCTGCAGCAGTGTCAACAAGAAATAAGAGGAGAATGTAGTGACAATCAACCTCGTCATAATCAAACTGAGGGGCTGACGTGCCCGACGGTACCTCGACCTATCCTTGGTGAGAACTCACTTCTAGAGAAAAACGAATGAACATTGGATACCTCGAGATCATCTCCAGGCCCTTTCTGTTGTACATACACAATCAAAGAGTCAGCACAATGCTCTTGGCAATGGAATGACAAAATGTCACCAGTACATATTTTGATGACTCATTGTCATGACTGTCCAAAGTTAAAGGCTGCTTGTCTTGATGTTCTCCTTCACGAGTGGATGCCTATGTAGTTCACCAGTGTAAAACAAAATGAGCCTTATCTCACATGTCAGTGGTACAAAAGCATAATAACTCACATGGAAAGGACCGTATGCATCTGGAAGGATGGTGCCAAGATCGTGAATGACAACTTTCCCATCATTTAGTCCAGTCGCGAGATAACTACTGTCCTGCGAAACAGCAATGGACCGTATTTCTCTGCTGTCCTTGATGGCAGGCCTGATCTGAGCGAGCGTGGACGTATTCAGGAATGACATTAAATGCAATGCTTGGGTAATGACAAATTTGCCGTTGGCAGCCAAAGCGACAGAATGAACATAACCACCATCCTTACTAATGACTGGTGATTCGGCGAGCTGAGCCCCAGTGGAGGTATTGAAACACTTGATTTTGTAGTCATCAGACGCCGTAAAAATGCGCTGACCATCGGTTGACCACGCAAGAGGAGTAACTGCAGCAATTGAGGGTATAGCGGCGTCGATATTGATCAGCTCGTTCCCAATGCTGCTGTCAAAGATGCGGACCGAACCACCATAGCATGCAGTGGCAATGTGCTCGCCATTTGGAGAGAATTTTATGCCAGTGAGAGAGTCGTTGTGTTCGAACGGACCAGCGAGTCGTTCCCCTGTAGGGATGCTCCAAATGTTGACTTTGTTGTCATCGACGCCAGTTGCAAACCTGGTTGAATCAGGGGAGACGTCAACTGCCCACACCGTTTCTGTGCCCTCCACCTCGATGTCCCTTGCACGTAACTCTCCGTCCCATACACTTGCCCCCCCGTTTTGGATTCCACACACTATCCATTTCTGGTTCCTCGACACAGAAATGGCCCACACGGACCTTCCATCGAGTTGCCTTCCAACCTCCTGACCATCTGCAAACTGCCATCGTCGAATTCCGTCGTCGCCACCGCCTAAAAGATGTTTTCCATCAGGGTGAAAAACGACTGCCAGCAGTCGTCGAGAACTATTGGTATCAAGGACTATCGTCTGGTCTTTTACAAAGTGGTCAGCATTGATCAATGCTGAGTAAACATTTGGAACTGATACACACTCATATTTGTCGATGACATTTTCACTAATGGCACCCAGTCGTCGGTGTCGAAAGGTCAAAGAAAAAGGTGTGCACAGAATTGCTGTGTAACCACAACTTTTCCCATTCTTGGTATGGGTTCATCAGTGCCTCTTTGGCGCTTATTCCGGAGTCGTATCTCCAAGTCCCTCGTAGTAATGATCAACAAGTGGTCAACGTCAGTGAGGTTTTCCCATAATGCTGTGAGTAGTCCTATCTTGGGACTTGCGCGGGTCCATCCTATTCCACTTACAGGATTGAGCGGGGGTCCAATCCGACATTGACCATCTCGCCACCCACGCACAAAGTAAACATCCATCCTGGCATGTACGATCGCGCTGACCGTCACGAGTTTCAGCAATTGTTCAATTGGCACTTACACTTTCCAAAGTTCCATGCGTTATCTCTATGTCATCGAGTCAACTTATGCCATGGATTTGCAATATCCACACTCTAGACCCAGCCAAGGAGCCTACGCGCTCACAGACCGCGCTCACGGACATTAGGTCAGAGAATAACAGCCATATATAGTGCATTAGCCGGGTTCGGACATTGTCCACTGAGCATTCTGTTTATGCGCTGCCGACCCTGCCGAATGTGATGATGGGTTGAACGTGAGCGTTGATCACCATCTTGAGCAGTCGCTCCTTCCATTGACGCTCTAACCCATGAGAACCAAAGAGGGATTCCTCCTCAACAGCAAGCTTATCGATACGTGAAATTTCAACATCCTTCAATGTTTGCGATGGCGACATTGGGGCTACTCCGGTGTGTCCAAGTCCTTTTTTTTGTCAGGAAAAGTTCGGCATTTAAATCTCTCGCGCTTAACCTCGCTGGCTTCCTCGACATACTGCTTCGTGAATGGAGTCATGAGTTGGATCAGAGATAAGCCATTGTGCGAGAATAGCTTAGCTGGAGCAAAAAACAATACGCAGAACGAGGTAACCTGTATTTGGGAATCCCTCCGCTTTCAGGAATGGTTCACGACACATTTCAACGAATTTCAGCACTCAGCGACAAGACCCTCAATCCATTCGAGGATGCAAAGGCCAGAGCTGCTCATCTCGATGACCCACGTTTTACCATCCCAAAATTTTTCCTCATACCCCCCTTTGTCTTGGATGCACTCGTAAACCCCGACTGGAGACGCACGCAGAAGAAAACCTGCTCACTTGCCCAACGTTTCGGCGACCACGGGCTTTCCACAGACAAGTCTTTTTCCCTGTCTTTGAGTACACGTACCAAGTGGATAGGCTGGTCCCCACCATGACTCGTGGTCGTGAGCGTTGGTTCCGTCGATAGTGGTGTTTCAGGTGGATGATCGATCGATCATCGGTGGGCTTGGAGTGTCAAGTTTGTCGATATGCTCAATCATGTTAAGGGATATCCACAACGTGCGACCCTGTAGGAAACCCGAGTCCGCGCACGCACAACAGGACCACTTAGTATTCAGCGAAAATTTCCCTCCATCCTGTCGAAATAACAAGCGCACGCACAGCCCGGACCGCGACCGGATTGATCCATAACCGGTGCGCGCATGGTCGACGCGCCACAATCGCTCGTATATACACGAAGCATATGGACAGTCTATTTAGTTACATTGCGTATCTTCATTTTCCTCTTTTCCAGTGCTGATTGATAATATGGATCTTGTATATGATCCTCTATCTCCTTTGCACTACAAAATAGCACTGTACAGTATATAAGCCATATCTTTCGCACTCGAGCACCTCGGTCCATTGCATCATATAATGACTGAGGTGAGCCATTCATACCTCCACCTCATTAACCATCTTGAACTCACTTGCACATAGTACATCCTTTGCTAGTCATGTGCTTACATCTTGATCAAGTACCAATTTTATCACATCCTGCTGGTCTGAAACTAGTTGGGGGTGTACATCAGCCTGTATTGAAGCTGTTGACCATGTATACAGTATTACTTTTGGCAGTGCCGGAATTTGAAAACTGCGCTTCTGCGGGCTTTGAATTCCACAGTATCCAAGTTTGTCCTTGGCCGTGGTGAGAAGTAGAATCCAGATTGAATTTGCACTCTGCAGTTTGTCGGTTTCTGTCCCACCCGGAAGCTTTCACCCACTCCGCCCTCAAGGCCTCATTGTTCGGCTCGCACCGATAAGTAGGTTCGGGTCCAGTCTGGGTTGGAAATGCCTTTGGTTATTTTAGCCCAGTAACTTCTGTTATAGAGTAATTTATAAACAGTTGGGGTAGTATGTATGCTATTGATACTCACCACCGGTGACTTTGGATCAATGTATCTTGGAGCCCGCTTATCAGTCTTGGCATGAGCTCAAAATATCTTTTTGCGCATGACCCATCTCTGCTATGCCTGCTGATGACGCCATGCTTCAAAAACTGATGACCCGGGAAAACATATCTCCAAACTCCAGTACTTGAAGGCAGCTCTAACAGATACCAACTCCCACGGCAACCCCCTAGGCTCAACATGGCTTCGCTCATGCGTCTGGTCACTTGGATATGTGCTGGAGTCTTCTTGACTCATTCATACTTTGTGTCAGCTACAATAACGACACCCTTTCCAGATCTATATGAGGCGTCAGTGACAGAACTGCAAGCTGGTTTGACTTCCGGCCAGTTTAACAGCGTAGATCTGATCAAGGTGTGTCCGTTAACCCATTTACCCTTACGCATATAACCGAGAATTGTATCGTTTTGGTGCTGGGTATTCATGATCACCCACACAGGCGTATTTTGCCAGAATCGAGGAAGTAAATCTTCAGGGCGCTTCCCTGCGTGCTGTGATTGAGACAAACCCGTCTGCTCTTGCCGAGGCCATTGCGCTGGACTCTGAGCGCCTCCTCTATGGGCCCCGGAGTGCTCTGCACGGTATTCCGGTTCTCTTGAAGGACAACATTGGAACTGTTGCTCTCGAGGGTACCACCCTTTTCGAAATGTTGATGATTTGGCTCTGATCGTCTGAAACGTAGGTATGAACACAACTGCTGGAAGTTATGCCCTCTTGAACTCGATCATTTCTGAGGATGCTGGGGTTGTCAAAAGATTACGTGAAGCCGGCGCTATCATCTTAGGTGGGCCTTTGCCACCAAACCTATGATTTGCTCTAACTGAATATCCCGAAATTATAGGAAAAGCAAATCTATCCGAGTGGGCACATTTCAGAGGGAACATTGCATCGGGATGGTCAGGACGCGGCGGACAATGCACAAATGCATACTATCCAAACGCTGACCCTTGTGGATCCTCCTCTGGCTCGGCCGTCGCCTCCTCGATTGGCTTGACGG